>VZTT01000042.1:29652-47782 GCA_013400855.1 Buphagus erythrorhynchus
GAGGGTTGGGTGCCCCAGAGCTGGCCCTGTAGGTGATGTTCATCCTTACATGTTGTGAGAGGATGCATGTCTGGTGTTTGTGCTTCCCTGTGCAAGTATTTAATGGGGCCTCCCAGGTCTCCCACCATTAGCACAAGGAAATAACTGTGGCAGACTGAAGATGGATCTTTAATCCCCCTTGCACACCCTTGCTTACACTGCATTGCACTAGGAGTCTCAGTGGTGTGTGCTGCCTTCAAAGGTGTGGGGCAGGAAGGCAGGACTGCCCTTTACCTTCTCAGATGCCCTCAGCACGGACAAGCAGGCTTTAGGTCTTGGGTAATTTTTAAAGAAGAATTGTTCTGCAAGACACCAAAATATTTGCCATCATACATACTCAGGAAATATTACACACATGTAGTGCCAACTAATTTTTTAGCTATAGACCATTATCAGACCAAAACTTTCTGCAAATTAGCCAGCTAGTGACATGCCAGTCTCTCAACCCATGATCATCCAGCAGTTCCCTGGCTGCCATGCCATTTTACTGGCAAGAGTGGACTGGAGGAGGGTGTGTTTGGTGGCAAAACATAAAACTGGGGAGAAAAGCTGATCTAGCCAACTCACAGCTGTGAAGGCTGTCTGGTGTCTTGCAGAGCTGCTGCTGGGCATGCAGGAATGCTGTTGTGTAGGAACTGCCTACCAATGTATCAGTGGTGCTAAGGAGAAGAAAAAAAACTTCAGCAAAATTTTATACCAGAACTGCCACCAAAAATATGATTGCCAGTTTGCCCTTGAGCTGATTCCACAGTAAATCTTTTTAGATTGAAATCTTCCTGCTGCCACCAGTTTACCCTTGCTAGTGTCATAAGAGATCTCCAGCACTTCACCTTAAGCTCCTGCCCTCAAGTGGCCTGACCAGTGTAAAAGTGAGGCCAATTCACAGCCAGTGAGTCCAGGGCTAGGGCAATGACATGTGCCACTGAATGTGATCATCTCTGCAATGCTCAGGAGCTCGGTCACTGCTCTCTCCCTTTGTAGGATGCTTCACAGCCTCACTTCCAAGAACTTCCTTTACTACCTATTCCCCACATGAGCACCTTGCCCCTTGGTAGGCAGGAAAACAGAGAACAGGAGAAATACAGTGAGAAAAAGAGGCATAAAAGACTTCACAGCTTGCTCCTTCTGCCTCTCATTGTCTTCCCCTCTCCTTTCCATCACACACAGTATCTGCTTTCCTACATAGTTGAAGACTTTTTTACAGCTCAAGTCCCAGCCACGTCTCATTGTTTGCAGTGTGAAGGGGCAGTGGATGTGGGGCCTGCACAAATTAAAAGCTTTCAATACAAATGCGAGATCACGGTTCCCCCAGCTCAATTCACTTCTCTTGGAATACCAGTCAGTGGTTTTTTTGGCTGTGACTTCTGTAATAACTATTGCATAAAGGTCTCTTATCTCAATGTCTGAAGAGGTTTAATATGGATTTTGATCTTAGATTACTGTTTTCCAAATACCTACCCCAGCCCTACCTACATCACAGATTGCCAACTAAGATATGCATGCAAATGCAAACTAACATATGCTTAAAGCATGCTAAATAATGTAAGAACTTCTTTTTGGCCATATTTATCAATCTAATTTTGTCCTTACAAGGTTTCTCTCACTTGTACCATAGAATAAAAATCTCCTCTCCTCTCCTCTCCATAAAAACATCTTTCTCTGGGATTATGTCATTCTTCTTTACTAATGCTAATCAATTTTACTCTCCTACCTTGCTAGGTGGTACCTGAATTTGTTTTAATTCTTGTTACAGATACCAAGAATACCCATCTGTTGTAAATCTGAAGACAGAAGTTCAGAGCCCTCCAAGGGCTCACACAGCCAGTAGAGTAAGGGGCTGCAATGACCTCTTGGGAAAACATAGAGATGACTGTTATTAGTGTAGAAACATTGACAAACTTTAAAAAAATATTTAGTAAAGGAAATAAATGTGTTTTTATGTCCACAGAGGACCATCTTTTTTAGGAAAATGGCAAAGTTCTACTGGGCTTTCTTCCTTTGGCAAGCAGATGACATGCATCCCAGATCCACAGGGATGAGCCATTATTACTAGCAGAAGGGGTTTGTAATTGCATCTTGCTCTTCTCTCCTTCTAAACAACCTTCCAGTTGCTTCTTTATTATTATTAACATCAAGGCCTGGCACTGCACAAAAGGCCATGTCCCCCTGCAAGTGCTGACAAAACTAAAAAGTAGAATAGTTGGGAGGGAAAGGCACAAAGCAGACAACCAAGGTCATCCAAAAGGTCAATGGAGAATATTGTCTTTGTGGTCTTCTGCATGGCCAGAGCTCTCAGCTGCAGGGTGGGGAGGAATGAGCCCCACACCCAAGGAACTTTCTCTCTACACCCCTGGTCAGTTGAAGGTGGAACGTCCCTCAGAGGTTGACAAGGAATGTTAAGCTCTGAACTGAAGGACAGCAATTGAAAAAGAACAGCCCAACACTCATTCTTGCTTTGCTAGGTCTTTGCTGCCTTTCTACTGTTTGTCTACATTGGAATAGCTTATCCTGGTACATGTTAACCCAGTTTCATGGTCCTGGTGCAGTCAGGGCTCATAGTCTGGCCTTGCTTTTACAGAAGAGAGTTTTCTTAACGCTTGGTCTATCAGAGCCAAGGAAGAGACATTTCCTAATGTACTAAGCAAGGGAAGGAGTGAAGAATTCTCCTAAAAATGCAAGGAAACACTTAATTTCTTGCCCAAACTGAGCAGACAGGCTGCCTGCTCACATCCTCAAAAGCTGATCTCTGCAGAGACATCTCCCAGCAAAGGCACAGCTCCACCAGCCCATCCAGGTGAGGAGGGTCAGGAGCCCTCCACAGTGCTGCCAGGCAGTATGGAAACACAGTTGGAAGAGTAAAAGTGTCTTTTTTTCCCCCAAATTAGTTTCCCAATCTGTGAGCTAGAAGATGTTCCTAGGCTTCAAACATTTCCCACTTGCTTTCATGCTACTGAGCAGCTATTCTGAGCTCAGCCTGCCCCATCCTGTCTTTATCTGCGAGGCTGAGATGAAAACTATCTGCAGCCTCCAGCCTCCCTCTTCTGATCTTCTCCCTGCAAATGTTTTATTATTTTGCTTTGACTTGGTAGCTTTTCCAGCCACAGAGCACTTAACAAAATCCTGAGCCACGTGCTTGAGTTGGGACAGGTGGTATCACTAATGGGTGCAGAGCCACACTGCCTCTAAGGAAGAATCTGCTCATTGGAGTTAAGGCAATCTTACACTCTAACTGATTTTACTGAAGGGATAATCCATGTGTAGATATTACTGGTACATGGATGGCTACTCTGATGTAGGTAGGTTCTGGTTTCATAACTTCTCAGTCCCATAGAGGTGTCCCCCTCCGGGACATCTAAGGAGGGATTAATCTTAGAGCAGTCAGAAAGACTCCACAAATGCAAATGGAGCAAGACTCATTTTAAACTACAGCTGGTAATGTGAGAAAAATTGAGAATCTGGCCAGTAGCAAAACTGCAATTAGAGGCTTCAAGATGTTAAGTGAATGCAAGTAACGCTTCAGCTTAAGCAAAAGCAGATTCAATATCCAGCTGATGTGTTTATCACAAATGTGGTAATAGAGATTTCTGGTTTATTGGCTGCTATTTTGCCGAGTGTTTGTAAATGACTGATGCTTAATTAATTGAAGGAAGTATTACAGGAACTAATCTGCTGACAAAGGTTCCTTTAAAACAGCAGTTGTCATATTTATTTTGATCTCAGACAGGCAAGTTCTCAGTTATTATCTTTTCTCAGACAAACTAGCAAATAAACATGAAAAGAAACAAAGAAACAGTAAAGATGAAATACCTGAAACAATGTTTTTATGCTTTTTTATTTCCCTTCCATATAAAGGCTGTGTTCAGAAATAACTTTCATTATTTTTGTTTGGGTTTCTTTTTGTTTTTTTTTTCTGGAATAGGGCAGCAAAAGTTCTGTGGTTATAGGCAAATCAGGGTCAAAAAGCAATCTCTTCCCTCATGGTACACAAGTAGTAATCCTCATGTAATCAATAATTCTGTTTATACCAACAAATAAACTATGCCTCAGACCCCATTCTGGCCCTGGAGGCAGGGGCACAATGTGCTCACTTCTGAGAACACCACACACCATTACTGGCAGGATGGAGCAGATTTACCAACCCAGAGTGGACTCTTTCCCATGCTGTCTCACAAGTCGTGCCCAGTCACTGTTCTGGAAGTCTCATCTGACAAAAACAATGCTGATATTTGCCAAAACTTGAGATTTAACAGTTTGACAACTGATGGTGATTGCTCAGTGTAGATTTGCCTAGTCAGTGCAAGTTAGGGCACAGTCCAGACCCCAAGCACAGGAACATCTTTTTTATGTCCTGAACTGAGGAAAGCATGAGCACTGTTTCTCCAGAAAGTATCTCAAAAATCTTTATCAAGACTTCATATATCCAGCTTTGTTTTCCTGCTCTGCCACAGTCTATCTGCATGACCTTGGGCAAGTCACTCCCTGGCTGGGCTGCAGACTGCAGTGAACAGGCTACAGTGTCCCCAAAGCAGTGGTAGCTGGCATTTTCCTTCAACCTAGTTCACCTGCACTTGCCTATAATGACCCCTGAGTAGCCAGAGTGGATTTTAAACCCATCTCAGGCATTTGAAAGCACTCTGCAGTCTGTGCTCTGAATGTGAGTGCTGTGTCTCTGCTCTTTCTCTGGTGGGTGGAGAGACCAAGTTCCTGACTTACGGAGGGATAGTGAAAGTAGAAGTATTTAGGGCTATAAGTTCTTCCTACACTACAGCAAGTAATGCTTGAACAATTATCCTTCACATCCAGATTTCCTCAGGAAAAGCTAAGCAGTTTCATCAGATTTTGCAGCCTGATAGCTGTTTCAAAGCTGGAGTAGTTTGCTGACACCTGCTTGAGTGGTTCCCACAAAGTTCCTGTGGTAAACCTGCTGAGAACTCACCCCCTGTCAGCCTTCAGCCAGCCTTACCTGAGAGGTTTGAACTGATTTGGCCTCCATCAAGAGATGAGAAGAGAGACAAAGGGAGAGCTTCGCACAAGGCTTGAGGGAAGTAAAAAACTACAAGATGTTTTTGCAGCTCCCAGATGGAGTAGAACAGCTCAACACTGTCATTGTGGTTCCCAGGCCAGCACTTGACCCATGTCAGCTGTAAACTAAACATATATAGGGCACCTTCATGGTTTGTAAATCCCCATATTGTTTTTAGAAGAATTTTGTTCAATTTGAGGCCATTATTAAAAGAATAAAACAGAGCAAAACCTACCAGTATTAACCAAGCAACATGACCTTTGGGAAAGTGAGGCAACTTAGAAGATCCTGGTGGGTCCTAATGGCACAGGAAAGTTTAGCTGAGAAGAATCCCAAGGGCATATACCAGTGAATGCAATGAACACTGGCCCACACTGAATAAGACCAGGCAGATTTGGCCTCTTGTTCACAGTCCCATGAGGTTTAGCTACAACTTTTCCTTATTGTCACAACTCAATTATGAAGAAATACAAAACCTCACAGATACAGCCACGGGGGTTGCTTCCCTTTGCTGAACATCCAGAAAGTCACCTACCCAAGTGGGTGCAGCATCCAAGATGTTTCTGGTTAAACACAATGAGACACCTCAAAACAAGAAATAAAGGCCTGAGTTTTCACAGCCTCTGTTCAGAGGTGCAAAGAGAGGGAGGTCAGTAAACAGCCTGAGAGCCAGGATTAAACCAAAATTTTGCCCATGATTTGAAGGAGATCACGACATGTTGCCTACAGCTTCCTAACCCTTGGTAGATGGGATGGCAGAGATGACAGAGATAAACTAGTGAATTAATTTATACAAGCTAGTAATTTAATCCCAGCAGCTGGAGCCAAAGGGATCAGAGAAGGTGAGTGTCTGCAGATACACCATTGCTGAAGATCAACCCAGGTCCAGGGCTGGCCACAGCTTCATTATAGAGTCCTTACCATATAAGAAGAAGGAAAACTGTGGCAAAGTGTGTTTCTCTTTCTCAGTAAAAGCAGGAACTCTTCTTACCCACAGAAATGGGTTGTAATTGCTGGATTTTCTCTGAAGTTCAGTCCCAGGCTTTGGCAGCTTTACCTTCTTTTAGTGGGAAGAGGGCAGAAAGCTCCCTGCTCTGTCCAGCTTTAAATTGAGTTACTTAAGGGTGTTTATTCCCTCACCCAGAAGATGAAGCACAACTCCTTGGGGGATTGGAAGTGCTGAGATGGTGTTTGGCAGTGCTCAGAGTTAGACTTCTGTGTTTTCAGAAAATCTTTCTCTCTATGTGAGTTATCTGGCAATCCAATAAGTAGCTAATCCAGACCACATTATATTTTCCTTTGCTTTTATCTTTAGAAAAAGGAGGAGCTGTAGACAATCTTCTAATGAAAAAAAAACCACATTGCAACTGACCACATCCTAGCTTTGATAAGATCAGTTAGAGTTTGTCTAGAGAAGAAAATTAACCTGGACTGAGAGAGTAGGGTGACTATTTCTGTATCAAGCTGGTTTATAACACTGTTAGTCTAGTTTATCAGTATTCTCCATTGAACTACCTTAATTTTAATTCTAAAAATAAGCAAAATGTAAAGGATACACTTTAATTCTGCAATAGTGGGATTGTCTGTGCAGCACACTAGAAGATAAAATTTGTTCGGGGATATTTAATCCAGAATAACTTGTTTTTCTGAGCACTCTTTGCACTCAGGACTTTCCAGCAGTAGCAAGGACACCTTTTCATTTCCACACACTCAACTCAGGCAGTCACAACTCTGTACAAAGCAATTACTGTAACATCTACAGCCACAGGACCAAATCCAAGCTGTTCCACCTGGCACTTTTACTGAAGAAAAAAGACAATCAAGTAAAATCAATCTTTGTCTCTGCTTCAGATTTCGGAACAGGAACTGACTTTATGGGATCTTTTTCTGGTAAATGTATGGTAAGAAACAAATTATAACTTCAGGATCTGAGTGCTGGTACTTGCAAGAGCATGTCCCTTTACCCCCAAGGAACTCTTTGAAAAAGGGGGAGAGGTAACCCCAGAGATCTCTGGTTTACAAGAGGGAGCATATCCTCTCCCTTATGGCCTGAGCCATGAGTAAATAGCGTCCTAGGGAGTTTGTTACACTCTGTTAAATAAATCCTGCCTCTGGTGCAATGCCCAGGGAAGCATGCAGATATACTGTAATCCACAAAAACTTCTTTCGTGTGCTACCTACAAACTTTGTATGTTATTTACTCACAGCAGGTTAGTCCTGGTGAGCGGAATTGCTCCAGATGGGAGGGAAAACAGATGGGTGCTTGTGTGCCAGGGAAATAGTCCTGAGATACTTTGTGCCAAATTGTTTGTTCTTTTAATTGGGAGGACTGAAACTTCTTTCACCTTTTACCTTGTTTCAACTTTACTGGAAGCCTCCAGCTGGTGGGATCCATCTCAAAACTCCAGCCCATCCATCAGCGACAGAGTTAATTTTTACACTGAGAGAAAAAAAGATCCCACTTCCCTTCACCTTCTTTGCATGCAGGTAAAGAAGGTAGGGCATCTGAAATTCCTTCTGGCCCAAACCTCCTGCTGCTCCTACAGCACTGGCAGGGGCAGGGAGACACAGGACCTCATTGTGCCTTTGAGGAAAGCTTTTCCTGGCCACACTAAAGACAAATTATCCCACCACAGCAGTGAGGCTGGAAAAGGTGATAGTGCAAACCAGCTCTCAACCCCCCACCGACCTCCTGTCCCTTTCCCCCCACCCTGAAGGTATTGAACCTTCAAGGCATTGTAAGGTCTCCTGGTGCCCAGGCTCTTCTCCACTCCCTTCTTCCGCTCCGGCAGCGTCCAGTCCCCCACCCTCCCTCCTCGCCCAGAACAAAAGCAAGGCACCAGATTCAGCTGCTTCACGAGGAAAGCCCAGATCACACACATTTCGATAGAGAGAGATAGATATGATTATATTTCTCTTTGCTGTTTAGGACAAGAAATGAAGTGCTGCCTCTTTAATTGGCAAAAGCATGCAGTAAGAGCATACCTTTAATTTAGTGTTGGGATAGCTCACTTGCACCCTGGCTGTTGTCTTATTGGAGAGGGCAGCCTGCCTCAGATCCTCTAGCACTGAAATAATATCATCCAGCACGCATTTCTTATCCTGATTTCTCAACACACACAGATGGGAAAAAGTATAATTATAGCCTTTGTAGTTCACCTTCATTTCCAGCACGGCTCGGTGGATCTGCAGGATCACATCAGCCTGATGCAAAATATTGCCTCCGGGTTTGGAGAGGAGAATCACCCTGCCATACCTCCCCGGGGTGTGCAAGTCCGAATACAGCTGGCTTTTGGATTGATCGAGGGAGAAAAGGCTGCTGGCTAAGCTCCTCTCGATTTTGGCCAGGCTGTGGCTGGGGGCTACCAGGCTCTCCAGGTCAGTGTCAGGCTGGAAGCGGTTGAGCAGGCTGAAGCCGAAGATGATGGTCAGGACTGCGGGCACAGTGAGGAAAAACACCGGATGCCTGCTCACGAATAAGCCCAGCTTGTAGAAAAACGACTGGAGCCCTCTGTGTATCACCTGCCGCAGCATCCTCCACCAGATCCAGCCTGCAGATGCTCCTGGCCGTCTTAGAAAGCACATGTGACATGTGTAGCTCCTTACCCCTTCCTGCCAGTTTCCCTTTCTCTCTCCCTCTCTCTCTACTACTCCTTTAAAAGACTGCAGCAAGTTGCAGCAAGACAGCCAAATATTGATCAATGGGGTGTGTGTGTGTGCGTGCGGGTGTGTGTGTGTGTGCCGGAGATGGAAAGGACCGGGCAGGGGAGGGAGGAGGAGGGGGGGGGGTCCTTGCCTTTTTTTCCCTCTTTCTCTCCTTTTTTTTTTCCCCTTGCTCTCCTCCCTCCCCCCCACCCACGCAGCAGCGCCCCCCCCCCTTCCCGCCCNNNNCGCCGCACGCCCCCGCGCGGGCTCGGGAGGTGCGGGCAGCGCCGCCGCCTTCCCCTCCGCCCCTTCACACACACACACACACACACACACGGAATTCGCCGGGGCTGGAGGATGATGCTGCATTTTAACATCCCCCGACCCCTCCGTGCCCCTCCCTCGCTCCCCCTCCCCATCCCCGCCAGTTGCCGGAGGAGGGAGAGCTCGGCCCGGAGACTTGGCGATCCGCTTTCCCACAGCAGCAGCAGCAGCAGCAGCAGCCGCCGCGCTCCGCTCTCGTCCCGCGGTCCCAGGGCTGCTGCATCCCTGGCCGCGCTCCGCTCTCATCCCCGGTCCCAGGGCTGCTGCATCCCTGGCCGCGCTCCTCTCTCCATCCCCGGTCCCGGGGCTGCTGCATCCCTGGCCGCACTCCTCTCTCCATCCCCGGTCCCAGGGCTGCTGCATCCCTGGCCGCACTCCTCTCTCCATCCCCGGTCCCAGGGCTGCTGCATCCCTGGCCGCACTCCTCTCTCCATCCCCGGTCCCGGGGCTGCTGCATCCCTGGCCGCACTCCTCTCTCCATCCCCGGTCCCGGGGCTGCTGCATCCCTTGCCGCGCTCCGCTCTCATCCCGCTGTCCCGCCGCATTCCCCCGCGGCGCTCCGCTCCCGGCCCCTGTCCCACCGCATCCCCCCCGCACTCGGCTCTGCCCCGTCCGAGTTGTGGCTCTAGGGAGCGGGGGCACACGCGGCACAGGGTACACACTGCTCCAGGCAAAGCTCCCAGCACAAATCTCCCCTTTCCCCCATTCGCTGCGCGGGGTTGCCCAAAGGGAGATGCCCCCGTGCTCCTGTGAGGAGGAGGGTGACCCCGGGAAATGCTGGACACAAGGGGAGGAAGGGGAGAAGAGCTGCTCCTTTCTTCTGCCCCACACCTTGGCACATCTCCCTCGGCCAGCTGCTCTCTCAGCAGTGACCCAAGAGAGGTAGGACACAGCTCCTGACACCCTCCAGCTGAAAAAGAGGTTTTCCAAGCAAAGACACCAGCAGACCATTACATAAGAGGAGGAAAATTCTGCAGCTCCTTCGGACCAAAGGAGAGCAGCAGAGAAATGCATTGGCAGCAGGCGAGCTGCCCACCAACTCTCCAGACACAAAGCTCTGCTCCTCTGGGAGCCAAAGGCAGGACTGCCCAGGACAGCAGGTCCAGCCCCAGCAGAGCTGACAGCCCCTTGCAGGAAAGGCAGGAGGAAAGGCAGGCTGGCTTTGCAGGAGCTTTGTACTTAACTTCTAATTTTAAATCACAGAAGCATAATTAAAAAGCAAAACCCGAAAAATGCAGCTGTCTGCTTGGTGTCTCCCCTTTCACCAAATTTCTGCTATGTTTTACTGAGTTTTGTCAAGCAGAAATTATTTATTTTGAGATGGGACCAAGGACACTGTAAAGTCTGAGAGAACAAGGCTCTTCCATAACAAACCCCTACAGAAACAAGTGGGTGAGTGGAAACTGGTGAGCTCAAAAATATCAGTTAGCAGCCTCTGATTCAGGACTAGACAAACAGCATGCTGCACTCAGCTTGAAGTATTTATCAGTGTTTAGGAGAAGAAACAGCATATTCAACAATCCCTTTCATGTTGACACTCCTTCTACACATGCTTCTACTGCTACTAGCAGTTGGACTTGATGGCCTTTGAGGTAATTTCCAACTTAATCATCCTATGACTTTATGACTCTATGTGGATTAACAGGACTGGTGGAGAAGAAGCCAAACTGAGATGGCTTTGGAGGGTCTGTGTTAGGTTGCAGAGGCACTGATTCAGATTGGGACCCTGAAGCCTTTCAGAAGTGTGGAAACAACTGCATTGGTGAAGCTGGCTTAATGTTTAGGTATTTGACTGGGTGCTGCAAGCATATAATGGCTTTCAAATTCAGGCTGTTTTTATTTAGTGGCCTAGACATAGTTGATCTGCAAATGCAGATTGGAGTTCTTACAGGCAACAAGGAGAGGTCTAAAATGGGAAGTTTGCAGAAAAGACCCTGTCAGCCATCTATCTGCACATTTAAGGTACTGCCTTCCTCAATAACCCCAGGAAATGCTACGCTCCATTGGTACATATTACAGCTCTTTGTCTATTTTATGATGTACTTATGCCAATGGTTGAGTGCTCCCAGAGAATAAAGTCTAAATGCAAAGACTTTATCGAACCTTTGTACTTACACATAGAAGTGAGACCTTGAGTGGAAACATAGAGCCTGATTCCTAATTTCTACACGTGCATGCTTGTAACAGCCCTTGACAAAGTATTGTGACCATGGCCAAGCTGTGGGTGACAGAGGTACCTGGGTGCTGTGGGCTACCTGAAGCCTTTGGATCCTTGGCACTTATTGTTCCTGTGACTGAGATGGTGTTGGGAGCTGGTCTAACAGGGAGAAACCTGGAATCACTTCTCTTGGTTGCTGTGGCCTTGCCCAGTGGGTCCTTCACAGAGCTGAGGAGCTCAGGAGCTTGGTCAGATCATAAAATGACAGAATGGTTTGGGTTCTAAAGGACCTTAAAGAACGTTCAGTTCCAACCCCTTGCCATAGGCAGGAACACCTTCCTCTAGACCAGGTTCCTCGAAGTCCCATCCAACCTGGCCTTGAACACTTCCAGGGATGGGGATCCACAATGTCTCTGACCAACTTGATCCAGTGACTCATCACCCTCACAGTAAAGAATTCCTTTCTGATACCTAATCTAAATCTACACTTTTTAAAACTTAAAGCCATTCCCCATTGACCTGTTAGGTTGCAGACAGTAATTGAGATGATTCATTACAGCCAGTGACCACAGGAACAGTTCAGGAACACAGCACAAATTGACTGGACCACCCTGGGACAGGCATGTCCCTCTAGTGCCTGAATAAGATATGGCAAAGGATGATTTTTTTCTGCAGCTTCTGGGGGTCTTGGACCACACCAGGACAAGACCAGGACAAGAAGTGCCAGGTTGCTGCAGTGGAGTATTCCAACACGGCATGGCTGAAACACGGATCCGACAAAGAGGGGGCAAAGAAAGCTGTGCAGTGAAAGGTGTGACTGATACCTGCTGCTTCCTTCCTGAGCAGGAGGATAAAGAATAGAGCCAAAAGGCACTGCCAGCTGCTCTGCCTGTCCCTGGGAGTACACAGCAACAACATATAATCCAGCATTAGTGCCGGTAAAACTGGTTTAATTTTTAGATACTTGAATGGGTGCTGCAAGCACATTGTGCCTTTCAAATTCAGGCTGGTTTTGTGTAGTGGCCCAGATACTGCTGATCTGAAGGTGTCTGCAAGTGTTACCCCACAGGTAACATGGATGATAAAGTGAGCAGTGCATTATATTGGTCATCCCAAATGGCAAAATCCATGGAGGATCTAAAAAGTCAGCTTGAAGTACGTCTCAGAAGCAAGCCGGGCATCAGCACCTTTTCTGAGAACTGTGCTGGGATATGCTGATATTTATATCCTCCCTGGTGTCATCCAATGAATCCTCCTTAAAGTGGAATAACAGACATGTCAGGGATGTTAGCTGGGGGAGCTGAGTGATGGTTCACAGAGTCTGGAGCTCAGAGAAATAGCAAACCACAGAGAGAAACTAAAAACACTCCAAAATATTTGAGACGATTCAGCTTGGAAAAAGTGCAGATCTGTCTGAGGAGAATAATTGAAGTTGCCTATTCCCAGAAAGGAGACAACTTTGGAAAAAAATGATTCAGCACAAACAAAATAATGGGATTACAGCACAAGGCAAAATAGACATGGTTTTGGAAAAGGCTTTGGAAAAGAGCAGAAAGTCAAAGCAAACCAAATTTACTTGCAGGGTAACCTAAAGCAAGGAGGACTGGAACAGTCTCTCTGATTCTCTGATGAAGCTGCACTGGTGGACTGTGTTCAGCTCAAAGAGTTATTGAGACACAATTTAGTTTAAACAAAAATTATCAGCAGGCTTGAGGGTCAGTATAGGTGCACTGATTAGGTACTGAAAGAAGGTATATTGGCTGCCCAAGAGCCAGATTGCCACATGGAGATTAAAAAACAAGTAAAGGCACAAACGGTCCTATTGACATAGTGATTTTAAGTTGTTATGGTTTAATAGCTGGGTGGATATAGTAAAAATTAATGGTATAAAAAGATAATAATGCAGAGGGATAATTCAGAATAGCAACAGAGTCTGTGTACATTAGAGCAAGTAAAACAAACTTCAGACCAACTAGCAGTTCATGCTCATACACTTTTATGATTTTCTACCTCAAATTGGGAAAGAAAAACTCCAATGTGCTATAGAGTTCAGTTTTAGAAATGCAAATCATAAGAAAAAATCCCTTAGGAATCCTTGCTTCAATTTTGAACTTCATTGAACAGCAGGGCCAGCACTGCACAGGGAGAGCAGGGATGGGAAGGGGGAGACAGAGGAGGTTTGTTTGTCCTACTGGGGGACGTGAGCAGTGAAGAAAGGATGTAAGAACTGGGGTGACCCTTCAGGGAAAAAAAGTATAAATTAAAACCTGTGGTTACTGTGGTTGACTTGGCTGTTTTGTCTCTGTGCTATGTGGTGGTCTTGAAAATAATTGAGAAAACCCTTCCAGTTGAAGAAGGGGAGGGAATGAAACACTGAGGTGCCTTTTAGGGAGAATATCAGACCCTGCAGGGCCAGAAACCTGCACCCAATGGCACTGAAGATTTTATACAGAAACACCTGACACTGTTGAAAAGTCTGGACAGCCAGGCTGTCAGAAGAGGCACAGGTGGCTGTAGTGGTAATAGGAAAAGAGTAAAAGCTAAAGAGCCTTTGAATCTCTGGTATGGGAGGAAACAAGTATTGGATTATGTATTGATATATTTTCAAGTATTCAGCTTTATTGTGAAAGTTTATTCCCCTAGTTGGGTTTTATTTCCTTAAGTAGCTGCAGAGCTGTTAGGGAAGTTGCTAAAATACTGCTGCATAAGTAAAGAATGCCAAGCCAGGGTTTTCAAAGGGTTAATATTTGTTGGATAAACTTGGCCAATTCTTTCACATATGAAAAGCAGATCTTGAAAAATATTGAGTGTAAACACAGTGCTTTATTCTACATTGAGAAGATTGTTTTGTCTCTCCTACAACAAGTTTAGTTTTGAAATGAAAAACTTGTCAATCCAGCTTTTGGGAGCATGTTTTAAGTAATTTTTCCCCCTGATTAATTCTGAAAATCTTACTAAACTTGAGGGTTTTAAACCAAAATTTGAAGCTTTCTTGGAAATTTATTAGAAAGACATAGACAGGTTTTTCTCCTGTTTAGGTTTGTTTTTGGTTGCAAATTTATCCTTGCCATTTTCTAAGCTTTTTACAGCTAATTCACACTGTAACCTGATAAAAGCTGCCAGAAAAGAATGCAAGATCTCTAACAACTAAGAGCATCATAAAATGCATAATGTTAATGTTATTATATTTCTTGAGAGGACTGAAAAATTAAAATGCTGCAAGAACACAGCTTGCAAAGATAGCTGGGAGCAGCAGGCAGTTAAGTAATATGTTCTGTGTGGGTGGGGAGGTTAAGTTGTGGTTTTGTTTTCTTTTGTTAGAGAGAAAATATTGATTCATCTGGAGAAAATGGAAATAACGGAGGAAGCTACCTCATATGAGTGAAAAAAATCAAACAAATGTGTTCCCACATGTGTTCCTTATCACTTCTGCAACAATTAAACCCCATCTTTTCAGCTCTTGCTGCTGTGTTTCCTACTATCATAAAAGGCAAACAATGAATATTCATTTCTTCTATCACCATATGAATTGATTCTCATGTCTCTGCCTATTTGGAAAAGCACTTTGAAAACCAAGGTGTCTGCTACAACCCATCCCTAGGTGGAGATCTGTGGCACTGTCAATTATACCTGCTCCCCATGTCCTCTGTGAGGCCTTTACACAGACACCAGATCTGTGCTGTGAGCTTTCAAACTGGCTGGGGCAAGTACTGCACTGTATTTTTAATGTTGCGGTTCCAGAGGAAGGTGGAAATCCTCCCTAAGCACAGGAATCCCAGTAAGAAAGTAGATGGTATTAATTCTTGGTCTGACAACATCTTGGATGCTTGCCTTGTGCTATTTCACCTCCTTATGGAGGATGGAGGGCAGTGTTGTCCTTTAGCCCAGATCAGAGGGTGATGCTGCACAGCAGTGTTATTTTCTGTTTACAACGGTGGGCTCAGGAAAGGCAATACTATAGATCTTGTAGAAGAGACCACCTTCATAAAAATCCTCCTAAGAGGCTTCTTGCTTCTCCTTTATTGCAGCTGCCTCTGCTAATTCTGTCCCCTTACTCTGCTGTTTTGGAGGTGGCCTGAGATGGCCTTTGCTGTGAATCCTGTGAGGGCAGAGATGAGTGTGGTGAGAGAAGCTGCTACAGAAACTGATAAGGAGGAGCAAAGAGCAGCCAGAGCCAGGACTTTACTCCTTTAGACTGACATGAAATCAAGAGATATGTAATAACTCTCCTAGTGATATTGTTGGCTGTTAAACATCATGAGGGCACAGTGGTTTCAATAAGAGGTAAAAAGGAATATGAAAATGAAATAATTTATTACCTAGGAAAGGAAGCTGAAGATAGAGTACTTTATTACTCCTAAAAGCTGCATTGCTTTAAGATATTTATAACAGGGAGCCAGAGAACTTGTTTCACGAATAGCAAACTTACATGGTCATGAACCCATGCAAAATGTATCAGCACAGCTTCTTTCTTTCTGTCTTTTACGGAGTAATGCAACGTTTGAAAAAAACCCAGATCAACAAATCCATACCAAAACCAAAAATACAAAACCAAACCAAAACTAACAAAGAACCAACAAATAAACAATCCTAAAGCAGCAACAACATCAAACAAAATTCTGGGAACACAAACAGGAAAAGAAAAACAATCAAAAAACCAAACCAAACCCAGCGTGACTGTGGTTGCAGGAGCGTGAAGCATTTGAAAGCTGCCTGCAGGGAATATGGTCTTGTTCCTGCCTTTGCCACGTTGTTTTTCCATGGAGTGGTACTGAAAAGTCTCTGATCCATCAGGGCTGTAAATGTTCTCTCAGCTTGGGACATCAGGATGCATTTTTGTGAACCACTGAATGTTCCCAGTCACAGTTGTGATGGGTGTTGAGCTGTGGTTATGACTCTTCTGGTAAACCAAGCAGTGCCAGGGTCCAGTTTCCAGCTCTAGGTCCAGCTGGCACAGCCTGTCAGTGTCTATAGCCATGAAATATCCCTGTTTCTGGACCAGGATAGCTGCATCCAAACCAACCATTCGGAATGGTTCCTGGCTGGTGCTGGATCCTGAGCCATTCTTGGGAATGCATTGGGAAAGTGCTGGTTGCTTCGGGCCAGAATAATTCCAGCACCATTCTAAAACTGAAGAATATAGATGATTGCATTCCAGTGCTTGGGAATGTTCCCTGGCAGTGTTTAATCTACTGACAGAGGTAATTATAGGATGGGACTTGCCTAATCAAATGTAGATGCCAACATCTGGGACAGTTGTTTGGGTCTGCCCCAGACAATGTATAGTCAATGACGAGAAACACTTGGTCATAATTTGTCTCATCATATGAGATCTACTTGTCACTAAGTGAATGTCTAACCACAGTCACGAGGATTGCTTCATAAAAGCTGTATTAGATGACACTGACTGAAAGAGGAGCCCAGAAAGACCAGGTCACTGCATTGTGAACAACACAAACCAGTATAGACAACACAGGGTAATAATATTCCAAAAGCAGGTATTGAGGACAGTGCTAGGAGCAAAATGGAGCAAGAATCTGTGACAGAACAGTGATTCAGTCTTGAACTCATAAACAATCCCTGAAAGACCTTTTCCTACATTTTATTAAACTTCTCTTATGCTTCCTTAGCTTGTATCTTCTGGCTGCTTTCACAAGATGTGACTAAATGTGTGTATATCTGAATATATGGGGACCTGATTCTGTTTGCAGGTCCCTTGGCAGCAATGTAAGAGCAATCGTAACAATTTGCATTTATACACTTCCTTCCACCTGATAGCCTCAAAGTGCTTTACAAATACTGATTGGTTATATTTCACATTACTCCTGTGGGATGGCTATAAAATAGAAAAATAGAAAAGCGGATTATGAATGACTGGAACTAAGACATAGGCAAAGAGAAAAGAAAAACAGAGTGTTAGAAAAAGGAAAGACTGTTATTACTTCATAAAACCAGGAACTCGGTGATTTTGTCTCCACTTACACCAGCTGGAAATTCAATTTTCATGCCCTAAATTCCTGGCAAAGCAAGAATTTAATTCAGGTCATATTTTGTTCTTAATGAAAACTCTGGATGCTCTTAACTCTTGACACAGCACACACACTACAGAGAATAAACGTGATTCCCATGTGGGGGTCAGGTTTTTGTTGCGCTGGACTAATTTAATAAATTGAAAAGCAAGAAAGGCTGAGATTTCCCTATCAGTTGAGACTGTAGATTTATATAGGCCAAGTGATCCAAGGGGATGTGATCCAGTTTATCTGACTCAGTGTCAAGTTCCTCCCAAAAGAGGAGCTGAAATTCCCGACATGGTCAGTGGAGAGAGACAGGGTGCTCTGGAGGCTTCCAAGGAGATCTCTTGCCAGCCTAAATTCAATCACTTAAATTAGATAAAGTGGATCTTTAGAAGGGTTTCAAGTCACCTGTCATCACTACTTGCCTGGGAACCTGGGTGCTTACTGTAGGATGCCCTGATAGGAGCCAAAAATACAGCTGTAGGTTAGAGACAACCCAGGAAAACTGGATCCCTCCTAGGGAAAAGATATGTAAGAACAATCAGAGAACCATTAGGATTGGAAAAAAGTACTAAGATAATTGAGTCCAACCAGTGGCAATTGCAACCAGCCTTCCAGAAATGTGGGAAAGCTCCAGACCTAGGAACAGTCTGTGCAGAACCATACTGAGAGCATCTTATCTCCATCACAGTTTCCCATTTTGACAAACCCTCTTGCAGATTTTGTGCATTACCCTCTTCTTAATCTCCTATCATTTGCCTTATTAATATGATGTGGAGCCAATTTTTTAATCAAAATGTTGTGCAGCAAAAAGTTGAACACCAGACTGAACTCTAAATAGATTATAGCTTTGTTATTACCTTAATTAGCCACCCTTGGAAAATCATCAAAAATTTAAATTGCATTTGTTTTATGAGATTTTTTTCT
>VZTT01000043.1:16455-47187 GCA_013400855.1 Buphagus erythrorhynchus
GTTGGACTTGATGATCTCAAATGTCTTCCAGCCTTAACAATTCTGTGATCTGCACAAATGTAAACTATTCTCTTGGCTCCTTCACAGTTTGTGCGTGGGCAAAGTACTTAATCTTGTATTGTGTTTTTTGGAACATTTTAATGCTGCTGTGGGGACAGGAAACACTTCTAACATCACAAGGAAGGATTTTCACAGGAACAGAAGGTTCCTTGTGAGTCACTATATCCATAGTATTGTTCCAGCTTTAAACCAGTCAAGGTATTTGCTTCTGCAGCTCCTACTAAATACCGTGCCAAAACCACAGTGCTTTGATAGCTGGAGATCTTTTCATTTTAGCATCAATTATTCATGTCCATTTAGATCCATCTTTCCTCATGATAATGTTTTTTAAACTTTGAGAAAAAACCTATAGATAACCTAAGACAAACATGGGGTATGAGCAGCAAGTATTCTTTAACTGCAAGGTGTGCTGTATGCCCCTCATCATCACCTCAAATGAACTACCATACTGCCTTTATAAAGCTCTCTCTCTTTATAAAGAGCATATTAAAAGAGCCAGCTTATCAGTATTCACTTGCCCCTCCTTGGAAAAGATACACAATAAAGGAAGAGTATTCCTCTTCAATATGAATGTGTAAAGTCAGTGTGAAATAAATTGAAGCCTTCAGCATAACTTAAAAGTAAAAGGCAATTTTAATACTGCCAAATTAACCACTACATCTGAAGGAATGGTATTTTTAATGCTGCTTTTGAAAGCCACTGAATGATTTGAATATCAAGGTAGTTTGGCAAATCTTGGACTGGCAAAATAAACAGTTCTGATAAAATTGCTCCACCTAAGAAAAGAAGTACAAACTTGTGTCAAAAGCAGTTGGGCACACAGTTTTTGACAACTGCCACAAACACAGATCAAATTTTATGCCACTGAGAAACATGACCTACTGGCCCTGCCATACACCAAAATGAGAGCATTGTGAGCAACCTCAGCCTTAAGGTTCTTATTTCTAACCAGAGGCTGGAGAAAAAACCTTCTCTCTGCATATATCCCAAGCACAGATTGTACCACGCATCTGAACTTTGTTATTCTGGAGTTGCAAAGTCCCTCTAGAGCAAGTGAAGAAAGTCACCTCCAGTAATGGTTACATCACTGAACAAAGACTAGGCCAGCCAAAGTCTAAGCAATAATTCTTGGTGGTTTTTCATTTAACTACACAGTTGTGTTAGCTATTATCTATTAAAAAGTAAATCCTGGAAAGCTTTTGCTTAAATTGGCCTGTTAAGTAGATAGAATTTTTTTTAATCTATTCTTCATTCATCTGAGATCAGAGTGCAAAGGTGAAAGCTTACATTCTTCCAGATAAGCTCTGGAATTGAAGCCATTGACCATATTTTGATGTAAGGTGTTAACACAATACACATTTCTCCTTATCACACTTAGGCATGCAAGCATTCATTCATTTCGAATAAGGTAAGGAGATGCCTTGCAGTACAGTCTCCTTATTAGGAATGGGGAAGCACTGGCAACAGGTAGCAGAACCACTTATGTCCCCATAGGTGTGGCCAGACTGAATTCCTTATGCATTAGTCACGCCTTAGTAATTTCTAGGATGGTTATTTATTTCTTGAAAGATAACACTGGCCCAAAAAGCCTATTGTCTCACTGTCTCAAAAATTACCACATTTACTTAGCAGCAATGCTGGGTTTCAGTCTGGTGGCACCTCGTCCAGTAAAACATATCCTCAGAATGAGCTGTGTGACAACCAAAAAGGGCAATGAGCCAAAGAATTACCTTCTCTTTGCCTCTTCATACTGCAGCCGTAATCGCACCTTCTCGGCCAGCTGGTTACTGCTGCTGGCAATGAACTGAGACAAAAACAGAAATCAGCAACTTAGGAACCACTCCTCTTTGGTATTTCCTTGACACTGTTACAAGTGACACTTGATCTTGTCAGTCATTTCCTAGTTAAACCAATCACAGAACAGGGACATGCTGCATTTAAATATATTTTTCATGATTTCTTCAAATACTTAAATCCCAACAAGATTCAAAGGCCCTTTCTGGCCTAAAAAGAAGAGAAAATCCACAACATCTGTCTTGAGCTTCTACTTCTATGAACACACAAATACCTTTGCAATCCTTCTTCTTAAATGCTCTTTGCATCCTTAAGTGCTGCACTGCATTTTGGTTTGGATGACATCTTGCTTTGGGTGTAAAGTCTTAAAGACAAGGGACACCCCATCATGCCCAGATCTGCAGATCTTTACTAACATGTGTGGCCCTGACTGAAATTGGCTGCAAACCTTTAGGTAAAGGTTCACAGGAGAGGCTCTGTGCTGTCCTGTGAGAAATAAGATGTATCCCCAGCACTGACTGAGTCCTTACCAAGGCAGGGACCAACCTGACACTTCTGATCTCCTTGCACGTGTAGGACTGAAGATTTATGAGCATTACAACTTTGGTGGCATCAAAATATCTGCACATAAGCTGTTGTTCTCACTTGTAACCCAGTGAAAGCCAAACACTCTTAGGGGAAGAGTCCTCACTGCAGCTTAGCCTATACAGACCTGCTGAATGTTTCTTGTAACTTACCATTGTGATAAAGGAGTTAAGGGAGTATTTGTATCACAAGAAGCTACATCTACAGGCAAAATTAAACTTCCTTCCTTTTTATTCCTACCTGGGTTGCTCTGATAGAGACAGTACGGGGAAACATCAGGTTGCCCTTAGAGATACATTAACACTGCACACAAAAACAAAGTCACACTGCAGTTTAAACCAGGAGAAGTTATGATTTCACAAACTTGTCCATGCTTGGAAACTCATGGCGAGGTAGGTCTACACACAGTTCAGAGGAATGTCTGTGCACAAGGCTTCTCACACATTACTCACATTTCCTGAAACATCTGTCTGGGAGCTGACATCCAGGTACTGCCGGGGTAGCAGAGGGCTGGAGCTTTCCACAGACATGCTGCTGGCCCACAGGTCTGACTGGGATCCTCTGTCATTCACAAAGCTGTCTTTTAACCTGGCTAAGCTCTAAAACCACAAAAAATCATGAGGTGAGCTCACTTCTGCCCAAGTGCCTCAGCAGCTACACAACTTTAGCCTAACCCCACGATTTAGATCTGACCATGTTTGCTGTGCCCATTCAGACTCTGCAAACTCGAGGTCAGCCATGGCTGGACTGTATTTTATACTTCTTATTTCCAGCATCTGAAGAATTGCAGAGGCTGAAGTCCAACCACAACACAAAACTAGTTTATATTAATAAAAATTTCAATTACGTATCTGAAATTCAAAATACTTAAATTACTTCTCAGAAATTCAATCTTCTGGCAATGGTGACACAAAATACTATAAAGTCATCTTGTTTCAATACCTGAATGAGGTCTTGTTTTTCCTTCTCCCCTGATGTGATGGCCTTCTTGAGAGCTTTCATTTCACTTAAAATGGCTTGTGCCTCATCAAGTTTGTAGCCACCTTGAGTATCAGACATTTTCATGTCAATTCTGTATAGAAATTTAAAAAAAAAACAATAAGCTAACACTTAGTAACATCCAGTTAATTGAATCATCCTAGATGCATGCATCTTGACATGGATTTTTAACAAAAACACACTCCAAAGTATAACAAAGGCAACAGAAGGAACAAAAGATCCCACTCCCCACTGCCTAAGTTACCCCACTCACCAGTACATTAAGCTTCAGAATTCTGATTTCAGCAATATGATCATCTCTTTGACTCCTTAGGGAGGACAAAGGTGCACACAACCCCCCCAAAACAGTCTGTTAGGGCAGACTGCTGTTAGCTGCCTTAGAACCTAGAGAGGATCAGCTTAGCCAGCTATGAGAATTACCTTATTTTCAGTCATGATTTCAAAAATTAGGCATAGACTCACATGCACAGACGTATTTGTTTGCACAACCTAATTACAAGCCACCTCATCTTTCCCTTTCCTCAAAGAATTCTACCAGGGCTGACCCTTATAATAAATATTTATCTAGAAGATGACAGATGTCTAGTCACACAAAGGCAGGTACCTGAAACTTTTCCTCCCCTTCCACTCCACCTTCAGTTTTTCCTCAGTGCCCTAAATCAATGGCTCTTATAATTAAGACAATGGGCTGTAGTGCCATCCATATTGACCAATACTGAGTAAAACAGAACATCAGTTAACTGACAAGGTCCTGCTTCAAAACCTTTTTGTCAAGCAGTCAGTTCTAATGTGGTCAATCCCATATAGGCACTGATTTGAGAGAACTCCCCCATGGCTGTGTACTGCTTTCAGCCTAAAGATATAATCAGCAGCATGTTTCAGCTTATGTTATTTAGGCAGCTATTTATAAATGTAGTGGGGGAGGCATTCCAAGCCAGAGATGTTCTGAAAAAAAGAGATCTTGAGAACACACTTACTTTTTCAGTGTTTGAAATCCATGCTCTTTGTACTGGAGCTCTTGCTTCATGTGAGCTACTTCTCTCTTGAGTTTATTAACCTGCAGCAAGATGTTACATTTTTAGAATGGTATTTCATATGAGTATTTAGGTACAGTGCTGCCCATTCAATTCAAAACTTGCTCAGTTTAGACAGCACTCTAAACAAAGTTTCCAGGCAATCAGCTCATCTCAAGAGCAGCCAACAGCCCTGACTGCCTCCTCATCAGGACTTTATCACTGGCTAGGGCTTTATCCAGTAGCTGCTATTACACCTCTTAACAAGGGGCTCAAGGGAAATTCCAGCCATGTAAGTGGAAAAGTTGAGAAAAATTCAAAAAAGACAGCAATGAAACATACGTACACTTTGCTCGGAAATGTTTAAAACCTTCCCAGCCATTAAAAAAACTGCTAACCATCAGGACAGGAGTTATCCTGCAGCAACTGAAGCCACTCCCCAAGCTCCCCAGAGAAAAGGCTCCACTGCACGAGTAACACAGCAGGATGATAATCCATATTGTAAATCCACTGACCCTACAGCCTGCTGTTTTATATTCCTCCATAGAGGCCACACTGACCTACTTTACTTTAGTCCTTTCTTCCTCCCAAATGGAGCTCTGCATGAGAACACACCCTCCCCTGCTGACAGCCTGCTCTAAGCCCTGTACAAAACAGCTGCCAGTCTCTGGGGAGGACCTGCAGCTCTCCAGCTCGGGAGGAGCCACAGCCATCCTGCACTGCCAGCTGCCAAGCCAGGCTAAAGTCTAAGGGGTAAAAAAAAAACATTTCAAATTCCTAAGACTGCAACGTCAGAAAATTCTGATAATGACCTCCTAAATGTCAACATTAACTCTTCCAACTGCTTTGGCATCTCCTTTCAGTATTTGCCATAAGGTCTGGAAACATCTGAACATTACTCATGGCAAGCAAAGGTCCATTTGTACTACTCACCCTGGATTTTGTAGTAGCAATCTCTGCTTTGAGGATCTCGGGGTCGTACTTGGAACTTGATGAGGAGCCAGAAAGCACTGGAACAAACACAGCAGCCAGTTCAGAGCTCTGCCTTCCTCCCTACACTTTGACCAGCCCCACCACAGATGGAGATCTCCCATCACTCCTGCACACCCAGACCTCCACACACAGCTGGTGTAGGTCTGTTACCCAATTCCAACATCTCACTGCCCAAAGACAGGGAAAGGCAATAGTGCAGTCAAGTACTCCACAAAAAGTACAGACTGAAGGGGCCAAAGCATGTCCTGCATCTCCAAAGTCTGGATTTGTACCAGGTTAACACACTTAACTCAAAACTCCCAAACACGTTCACTCCATTCAATAGTGTGGCTTCCTGCATTTCCAAAGGCATTTAACAGAACTGAAGGGACAGGCATTGCATGAAGGTTTATTTTATTTTTTTCAGACTTCCTCATTGAACAAACAATCCACTGAATGCTTAGAAACAAAGAAAAGCAATGAATGAGAAGAAACTGAAAAATGTGATGCAAGCCTTTTCACAGCCTTGAGGACATGACCAACCATACAATGTGTCACACCAGATTAAATCAATGTCCCATTAAGAGCTCTCAGCAGTGGTTAAACCCTTCTGCCTCAGAAGGTACAGAAGCTCCCCAAAGTGCAATGTTGTTAGAGGTAGCTGTAGGCAAGGGAGATATTCTGATCCTTGCAGCCATCAGTTTATGCCTCATAAAACATGGGAAAGCATTTCTAGTTATTTCTTGTTTGGCTGTATTTTCCCAGACAGACCCCATCTCGCCCATGTAACTCATGTTCTCAGTGTACTGCTCTGGAATACCAGTACTTGGGTAGAGTACTCCTAAGAAAAGAGCAAACCCAGTTCTTTGGAGATGAAGGACAGCACCCTTGTCAAACAAGAATCCTTCAGTTGACAGAAAACTACTTAAAAAATTTTAACACCAGGCACAGGATTAGCAAGTGGAATTCTCCACCATCACACATAACTCACAAGAGTGAAACAAGGGGAGGTCCTTGGCTGGCAAGAACACAGAAAATCTACAATACTGAGGATTATAACAAAAATTCTGGAATACAAGTAGGGAATAAATCCTGTTCTGGACATTTTCCAGCTCCTAACTAGTAACAGCAAGGAGGAAATACAGCATTCTATAAACATTCCTGAACCAAATCTTGAAGTGACATTGGTATTGATGTGTGTGTGACACAGAAAATGGAGCACAAACTGCTGTTCTTCACACACAGAGAGGCAATCCACCAGTGGTGACTTGGAACATGGCATAAAATACAGACCCTCAGCTCCAATAGATCGTGACTCAACTACCTAGGATATAAAACTACAAAAGGGCCTGGAAATCCTATCCAATATGGACCTTCTTGCCATGTTTCTGTACTTTAAACAGGGGAATCAAGGAAAATACCATGCAAGTTAACTTTTTCACACTGAGCCAACCACCACATATTTTAGCATTTGTTGAAGCCCATGCAGAAAATCTGCAAGTTGACTCTGTGACTGAGCCACATACAGGAGTGTTTCATAACAATCAGCCTTTACCAAACAGGTGCTGAGCAGATACTATTTCTGAAACAAACTGATCAAACACGAAGGGTGACATCCCATAAGACCCCAGTGCTCTGTCCAAGGACCAGCTTCATGCCTTTCACTGTCCCACTGGGTCCACAGCTGAGGAAGCTGGTTAAGAGCTCACTAACTACTCACAGCTGCTCTGGGAGCCCAGTTTGTGCTCCCACACATCGTGCAGCTGCTGGTACTCTTGCTGGGCCAGCTCAAGCCTCTGCTGTTTCACTTGATAGATCTCCTTCTGGGCAGCAATGGCCTCCTGGGCCAGGACAAGGTAATCCTTCAGCATGTGCTCCTGCTCCCGCCGCCATTGCACACGGGGGTCTTCTATCTGAGTCGTTTCTTGGAGAGAAAACAGAAGGAGGCAACATCAACAGCATGCAGGTTTGTTTTGCTGCTTGGAAAAGCTCCACTGTTTATGACATTTTAAAATAGTCTCTTGCCCTATCCCTGTAATAAAAAAGTTGAATAAAGACTTTTTTTTTTTCTAAGGAAGTGACTACTGATCCACAATGAATTCCAATGAGTTCTGCCATTCTGGATAGAATAATTCACAACGAAACTGTCATGTAACTCTCCAATTCCTCTGCTGCTGAAGCCACCCTGGTTCTGGCTCTTAAAAACATCAACCCAAGAATATGCATACACAGCTCTAAGATACTGACATTGACTGTTAGACTTATCTTTATTGCAACTGCTTTATAACATTACTAATAAAATACCTCTACTATTCCACTGATAAAAAAACTTTCAGAAAATATCATTGCCACATGACTGCATTATACTGCACCTGACAATATGAAAGCAATTACAACTCTGCCCATCCTCTTTGGCTGCCAAGTGGCTTTTATTGCAGTGGGAAAAGAAAACCTGCTCACTCAGATTCCAGAGGTAAGTAAAAATAAAGTCTGATTAAATCACAGATTTGTGAAAGCATCTTAAATGACATTATATGAACAGAATCTCATAGAGAGGTAAACATTTCCTTTAGGGAAAGCAGGCACAGCAGTAAATGACTGAAGGATGTGGGAGGTGGAGTTTAGGGTAACATAGGGAATGCAACAGTGACAGCACTTTATCTTCATTATCCCAACACAACCAATACATTGCTTTCCAGGTTTCTAATCATGAAACAGGCGTAAGGTCACTGATATGCAGCTAATCCTAATACTAATGAGGTAAATTTATTGTCAGTGCTTGTCTCTGTTTTGTGAAGAAGTGCCCAAAACATTTTTCATTTCTATTTCAAGGCTATTACATGTTCTTGTTTGGAGCAGGTTCCAATATTTAGTTGACCAAGTGCTCTGAACTGTCCAAACTAACATGCTTGAATAAGGATGCCTAGTTACCACACAATGAATAATTAATAGAAAGGACTTGCTTGAAACTATCAGTGGGAATCTAATCTGCATATCTTAAGAGCCTCTTTAAATATTTAGTAAAAGCTGCCAGAGTGGAAGGTATGAGCAGCTCTTAAGTGAGTCAGGCATTAAGACTAACACTGCAGTACACA
The DNA here is from genome assembly GCA_013400855.1 of Buphagus erythrorhynchus. Lineage (NCBI taxonomy): Eukaryota > Metazoa > Chordata > Aves > Passeriformes > Sturnidae > Buphagus > Buphagus erythrorhynchus. Next base: position 24,974 of record VZTT01000043.1, read on the forward strand.
GGATGTGGGGAAGAGAAGTTAGACAATATTCTTAGCAGCAGAACTAGAAATAAAGGGGTTTACCCAAGGGATGGACACTCAATCCTTTTCACAAGCTGTCCATGATCATGCTGAGGAGAAAATATATTGGCTACTCCAGCAGTAAGTTGTTTTTAAAAGTATCTCAAGACCCAAAAGAACACATGGCACTTCAACTTACATGGCAAAACTTGGAAAAGCCACAAAATGCAATCAAAAAACCCCAGTATAGTTTGTAGAAGCATTTCAACAAAGAGTCCTTTACAGGTCCTGCAAGCAGAAGTAATATGTCACCTGACACAATATTAAAGCTATGCCTGGACCTGAAAAACTCCCCCAAAATAATATGAAGGAAAAGCAGCTGCTTGTGCCAGCTGTAGGTGCTGGTGCCCTCATGGATAGCACTGTGGTCTTAGAGGGAGCAAAAGAAAGATCAGGGGGACACAGAATCTGAAATCCCCATGCTCCTGCCTCGATTCTTGCCCCCAAATGCCATTTTCAGATAACCATTCCCACACCCAGATGAATTAACTGCCTTTTCTCCATAGTTGAACCAGAAGGGGAAAGTCTGCTGTTACCCAGGGAGCTGCCCCCACATTCCCTGACATGCAGCTTCCCTGGACACAACTGCACAGTCACAAGCAACTGTGACTTAGGGCTCTCTAATTTCCAGCATTAAAAGTATGTTGGCAAAGTACCCGTGGCTCTTGGAGTCTGATGCAGGACACTGGATCGTAAGTCTACCTCAACTTAAGTCTTCAAGCCTGGTTATTTCCAGTTTTTTCCTTAGACTAGCAGCCCATTCTTCCTGTAATCCCAAGAGGGGAGGTGGAAGCTGCTGCAGGAAAATTCCTCTATTATAAGCAATGAGGAGGAAGATGGCAAAAGCCTCCACTTCTAAACACCTCTGTGAGGTGGGGAAGCACTGCCAGTGCTCCAAGCCCGTACACAATCTGGGGACCAGGGAATGCACAGCAGACAGCTCACAGAGAGGATGGACAACACACTGAGGTACTGAAATGCTTTGTGCCCAGATTTATTCTAAATATTCACCTCAACCTTTTCAGTAATCAAAGCACTAACTGTAACCCCTTGATTGCAGCTTTGAGCTTTGGTTTTCAAACATATAAAACCAATCAATGAAAACATTGGCCAAGAGCTCTCACTGAGCCCCAGCTACTGAGAAATGCAAAACACATTCAGAAGTGAGATGAAAGAACTATAGAAATGCAGGCTATTGCATCACTTGTTGTCTTGTGAATTTCTAATTTAATGTTGAGCTTGTCATATATAAATCTGCTTGCTTCATGTTGGAGGAATGTAGGCTTACAATGCCTGCATCAGCACCATTTCTTTGTGCAAATCACATTCCAAAGTCCTCCCAGAGAGACACACTCAAGGCTATGCATTAATACTGTATTAGGAATATTCTAGGTACTCAATTCAATTTAATTGTATTTATTTTCCCTCAGAGGGGGTTACAATTGTTCTCCATCTCGCTTGTTTTAATGGCTGCTGGCTTTAGATTTAAGTCTATCCCTGGGCTCATTTCTGATAATTAGTCTCAAATACTTGTGCAGTATGAGCAAGACCCAACAGTGCTCCATCCCCTTCCCACTCTCAGCAGTTCCTTCCTGTCAGGGAACCTGCCAGAGACCTTGGAGATGAAGAAGGTTTTGGACACTCTCCAGAGGATACTTCAACATAAACCACAAAGATGAGCTGCTTGATTAGCTTAAGGTAAATGGATGTGTTCTGCTCTATGGTGATCTGGATTAGAGCTGGCATAAGAAATATGTCATGAGTTTGTTCCTCTATTTAACTTTCTAGTTGAAATTCTCATTTAAATATTGTGGCCTCTGACATCCCATAGAAGTGGAAATTTTTAAAAGGCACTGTTATTAAGCAGGTGTCAGCACAGTTGGGAGGCTCCTGTGGTGCCTGTGAGTGGCACAGACCAGGGGTAAGCACTCCAGACCTGCAACCAGACCTTTGTATGTTCACCCTGCACCAACCCAAATCTATAAATAAAACCACGTTTGGTTTGCCCTAACTGCATTCAACCATTTAGGCTGGAAAAGGCCTTTAGGATCACTGAGTCCAACCACAAACTTAACAATGCTGGAGTTTCTGCTAACTGAAACACTCCAGGGGTCCAACAGGCTTCCGTGTGCCACAGCTTCAGGTCAAGGCTATTTTCCCATTCCCAGACTGTGAAATGGACACCAGACCTGGTCTTACAGACCTGTAGGAGATCCAAATTTGTGCCTTGCAACTTAGCACCTTCTAAAGCAAAGTTTGTTCACTCCTCTTCTCTACAGATCTCCTTTGTGTGATCCTGTAGACTTGCCTACCCTTACCAACAAAAAGAAAAATCAATGTCCCCTCACAAAAAAATACCTACGATGAAGCCATTTAAAAATATATCATCCTGAAATCACAGGATTTACATGAGTTCTAAATAAAAATATTTCTGTCACCTTTACATCTGAAAACTTATGATCTTTGTATTGCAGGGGTCAGTTAGGCTTTTTGGGAATTGGCTTTTTTCATTCTGCATTTTTAATACCCAAGAGAAGTTGCTAAAGCTTGGAGGGTGCAGTCTCAGGCCAGGTGAAGTTGTGGCAGTATTGAAAAGGGGAACTGTGTGAAGATGAAGAGACCCAAGGGGAAAAAAAATCCACCAAGGAAAAAAATGCACCAGACTTCCACATTTTTATTTTTAAAAGATCTTGTAAATTTCTAAATAAAAAAAAAAAAGTTGAAGTTCTCAGTTGAAGTCCTAGAAGTAGATATAAAAAGCCCCACAACTTCAAGGCACTTTTGTCTTTTAAAAGTTTCTCTCTAGCATGAGTTGCAAGCTCCCCTAAAAGGGCCTGGGCACATTTCTGCTTGAACTTCTGGGCTCCAGTTGGAGCTGCTCTGTAAAGAGAATCAAAGTCACTGATTTGTTTTGCTTATTACTTTTTCAGGGGATTTGTTCTAGCACAACCTATTGCAGTTAAATGTCTGTAATGATATATCAAATACTATATTTTCTTATGATTCAAATGAGCTTACAAAACTAACTCTTTTGGTCTATCAAGCAATCTAGCAAAGGGTGCAAGCAGTGGCTTAGTTTGAGGACACAGGATAAAGACACCACAAGCCTGAGCCCTGAACAGGACACCCCAAGCTTACTTGAGGATTTTGTCTCCACAAAGGCAGCGTGAGCTCCTGCAGCCAAGGGAGCTGTGCTCCTTCAGTGCATCCCTGCCAGGGGAATCAACACAAGACCTTTGCACTGTTTCTGACAGTCTTGCCACAGGGACAAATTCCAGGCTAAGAACAAACTCCAGATCACTGCTACCCAGCTGGACTCCTCAGCAGCACCAAATCTGACAGAGGTGGTGTGTCCATAGTACTGGCTTGGACATGGCTGCCAATTTGAAGATTGCAACCCAAAAGGTCTCAAATTCCTGCTTAGAGAGGGAAGTACTTTGTATGATGGAGGACAGGATTCGATTTCACAAGCTGCAGACCTCATCTACTCGAAAACATGCTGTTAGCAACTCTGTGGTTTTGTGTTCAGTGTATTTCAATACAGGCACAAATCACTCTGCAGAAACACAGCAGCATGTCACTTACTGGTGTTGTGGTCTATGTAATAGACTCCGACCTGAGGGTCATAAGCTTCTTCCCATCCTAAGGGCAACTCATCACTGATGCAGTCAGCAAAGGTCAGTGGTTTAGTATACCTGAAATGCAAAATAATATTTAACACGAATCAAAGAACACTCCCACATGCCTGTTCCAAACAATTGACCAGAAAACAAATGCCACAAGGCTTCAGTATCAAAAACAAAGAGAGATGAAAACTATTTTAAAGCTTTTGTTCTTATCAAATAATATACCACCAACTCTTCCCTTTCTCCATCTGAAGTTAGAGCAAGATGAATTCATTCTGACAGAGCTCCAGAGCCTTGCCCGGCTCAGCCAGTACTCCACAAAGGAACGTTAAGAACTTTGCCAGAAACAATTCCTGTCTCTCCAGTGAAAGAACAAGACTGTTTGCAGGCAAGTCCTGTACCAAAAATATGTAGACAAGAAGGAGCAAGATGAGAAATGCAATTTGCATAGCATGAATAAGCAAGACTGAACAATCAATAGCAAGTGCTGAGGACTGTGGGACCACTTGTCATGCAACTTCTCTCATTTGCATTGCAATATGCTCTGTTTCATTAATGACAAACAAGATTAGTTTCTCAGTACCAGAAAACGTGTAACCCACTCCGTCTGAACAAGGAAGTATTTCCATAGCACTGCTCTGATGAGTTTTTCTATTACAGACCACATCCAGCAACACTCTGAAAGCTTGTATGGCTAAACACAAAGCTTAGAGTACCCACTCCTTGAGTGACCCCACAGATTTTAATCACCGAAACCGTGTCTCTTTCCTCCCTTTCACTTGGAGTTAATGAGGTTCAGCTTGCACCAACAAAACTACAAACCAAAGAGCACTGCAGGGAGGCACAAGCCAGGAGGAATTGATCGTGCAGGTGCCTCACATCCCCAGCTACCAAAAGCACGATATGCCAGAGCCCCAGAGATGCCTCCCAGAAGCCCAGTGCTCTGTGTGGTGTGTGTGGAAGGGGGCTGAGTGCCCAGAGAAGCCCCTGTGGCAGAGAGCACAGGACACTGTACAGCACCACAGCCCCTCTAGGCAGGCACACAGAGAGCAAAGGGGTGAGCAGCACCTACAGAGCTGTACCCAGCTCTGCCACATGCAAGCAGCACATCACAGGGAGCCAAAGGGGACACAGAGCAGGTCTGCAACCACTGCAGGAGACTGAGCAGCTTTCCAGCAAGTCTTCTCTATCCAAAGGTAACTGAGGAGGGCTGACAGACTAAGTTTTACCAAGCTCTTCACAGATGTCATCTGGAGGCACTGAGAACCAGCTGGTACTCCCATATTAACATCTTACAGTCACTCACTGTTAAAAGGAATTTTAGGAAAAAAGCCTTCAACCAGAAGAGGTTCAACATAAAATCTACACTTAACAACTAACATAACTCCCCCTAAATGTGACCTATAAGGCTGGTATGCAGTAAGAATGGGGTGGGAACATTTTTGTAAAAGCCATGTAAGCCACTAACACCTCTAATTTACCTGCTGTTGCATTTCCCTTTCAATGCCTTTGCCATATGAAGCAGAGTTTCAATCACTGTTCTCTCAGAAAATTTCAATTTAATTAAAAGTTCTGCAGTGCAAAAGAACTCAAGAGCTTCACAATATAGAACTGTGAAACTTTCTCAATAAAGTTTCACTGAAGGGTTTATTTTTACAGTTCTTAATCTAGACTGTGTACCAAAAGTGTGTTTGTATAGAAAATAGAGATTACCTGAAAATAAAATAGAATTTCAATGCTTGTGATTGCTATCCCTTATCCCCGTGGATCAAGCTGTTTCCTCAGCATGAGTACCCAATATGTGCTGCTCTGAGTTGATCAAATCAAAGATGCACAAGGGTAAAAATGCAGAGCAAGGTCAGATACAAGCCACTCTCTGGAGATAACAGAGATGAAAGTGCTGTAGCAAACGTGTTGGCAATGTTAAGTTAAACACCAGGGTTAACACTTTCCCCCTCTCTGAAAATGGCATCTGCTTTTATTTAACGACAGTGGTTCATGTGGAAGCAGCACAGGGAGGGAAGAGGGGGGCAGTGCTAAACCCTGAACTAGATGGACCTGCTCCCATCCCTGAGAGGGGCACAGTCATGCTGGGATCATAGAACTATGAAATATGCTGAGCTGGCAGGGACCCACAAGGATCATCCAGTGCAGCCCCTGGCCCTGCACAGACACCCCAACAATCCCACCCTGGGCATCCCTGGAGCACTGTCCAAGTGTCCCTGGAGCTCTGCCAGCCTTGGGGCTGTGCCCATTCCCTGAGCAGTGCCCAGCACCCTCTGGCTGAAGAATCCTTTTCCTCTATCCAACCTAAACCTCCAGGCTCAGCCTCAGCTGTTTCCTCGAGTCCTGTCAGTGGTCATGGTACAGATCAGAACCTGCCCCTCTGCTTCCCTCCCAGGGAAGCTGCAGACCACAATGAGGTCTCCCCTCCTCTTGTCCAGGCTGAGCCAACCAAGTTCCCTCAGCCACTCCTCACACAGCTTCCCCTCCAGACCCTTCACCCTCCTCCTGGCCATCTTCTGGCTGCTCTCTAATGGTTCCATGTCTTTGTTTATATTGTAGTGCCCGCAGCTGCCCCAAAGAAACAAGGAAGTCCAAGGGGTGCTTTCCAGTACATCATTTGGTTAGTAACACTCTAATACTGCTGTGAATTGGTAGTGTAATTGCTGTTTGGCCACTTTTGTAGAGTGTTTTATAAGAAGAAGTGCAATTCCCTCCTGGGTTTGCAGTCCCTGATACTGCACACCAGCTCCATCCAGCCCTGCAGAGTGATTAAACCAGGAGCCATGTATCCCCCATGGCCCAGCTACAGTGCTAACATTTTTGGTGAGTGATTCCAGCAAGAATCCCTCAACATGGAGCAATAATTAAACCCATACCTAAAGTACAATAGGTGAGGGTGTGCTGCAGACATAAAACACACCTCAGTAAATTAATTTGTGTTACACACTGAGTAGAGTTTCTTGCAGAATTCTACTCAAAAATCACACCTAGCATTAATATTAAATCCTGTCCTGGTAATAAACAAAAATCAGTGTGGAGCTGCACTATCAGCCCTAGGTCTTAGGAATACTTTCATCAGGGAAATGAAAATGAAATTGTAGTGCCAACTTTGGTGCTCCAAAGTGTAACACCAAACTTATAAAACTTGTGTTCAGCTTTTGTCCAGTCCTATTTTGTTAGAAGCAGCTGAATTCCTTATAAAAGTGCTCAGAAACTGTCAGAGTCAATAGGAAGCCAGGACCAAGCAACTGAAGGATGCTTATTCCTATTTTCCATATGAAATGCAATGCATGAACTACATCCAGCCAGTTCTTTCAGTTAGAGTTTTGGAAAAAGGAAGAAAAAAGCAAGGCAGGATCAGCCTGCTATAGCAATGACACAAGCCAACTGGAGACTTGCCAGTTACTAGGGCTCAGAAACAGACAATTATTTCACTTTTGAGGCTGATATTTTCAGCATATCTCACAAGGAGTACCCATCACCAAGCACAGACTAATGCCCTCCTTCCTGGCTGCCCAAAGCTTCCAACTATCCCATTTGTACAGAGGAGAAATCTGTCATTCAACTAGCAAACAGAATAACAATTAGTTTTACAACTAAGAGTGTAATTCCACTTGTTATAGACAAAATAGCTATTTCCCCAAGTAACTGCAGATTCATAACCATATTACTTACTTTTCTGAGCTCCTTTCCCTAGCTGCTGTAGGAAAAACAGGCACAAATCAAAATAGCAATGGTACAATTAGATGAAAGACACATAATGTGTTGTGTAGCAAGGCTTTGAATACAGTATAAAAAAGAGATTATTTCCTTGTTTTAAGATATGATTTTAGGGGTTGTTATGAAGACTAAAATAAACCGATTTCCCAGAAGGGATCCAAAAATGCAGAATTTCCCCAAGCATACTCACAATGATGGATTAAAGGGCAAAAGGAGAAGCTTCCTTCTCACAGCAGGACATGATTTAGTTAGTGTATTACTGCTGCATAAAACAGGACTGTTCCTCTGCATGAGGGAAGTTAAAGCTAGGACACATCTGCAGGACTATCCCTTTGAAACATCTCCTTTTCAATTCACAAAGCTTCCTAGCTGCCTTGAAAAAAATCTAATCAGCTCAGCCAAACCACATTACCACATAATAGGTCCTCCCTGTAGCTGAACTCAAAGCAGCAATGCACAAAAATGGACCCTTTTCACCATCATGCTTTTAACTAAGGAAGGAAATGTGCAAAATGGTTTGTGGATTCCTTACCCTCCTTCCTCAGGGAAACCTTCAGATGCATTCAACCAGTTTTCACACAAAAACAATGCACCCAAAAGTTCAGAAAATCCTGACTCTATGACTTCTGATCTCCAGTCACAAAGAGGGAACCAAGGGGCTAAACTTAAGGTCTGTATATATAGCACTTTTTATGAAACCCAAACTGGCCTAGTTAAAAGAGATGACACTTTGGGACAAGAGTTTGTTTGCATCTTCCAGCCATGCTCCCTTTGCTCTGACACCCACCAGACATCAGTTAGACCTGAACTACTCCTCAAGTGCTTCACCTGCTTCTAAGCTGGAGGCTGAGCTTGGTGTAGGGGCTCTGCAAGAGAAGCTAGCCTGAGCTAGAGAATGTATTTGTAAATCATTGCCTAACTGTGGCCCTCTAGCTCACCCAAAAGTAACCCATACATTCACCTCATAGGAACTCACCCACATGTCATGTTCATTACACCTGTGACTGCCATTCCCCCACAGGTATGTTTAAACAGGAATTATTAGGAATATTTAGTATTTTGAAAAAGACATATCAACCTACATTAATCCATTTCCATTATATTTCCTTAGCTTCCAGTATGAAATTTTTACATTTCATTTTATTCAAGACATTCAAATTTACTTGAACAAGTGCAATTCCTCATTAGGACACGTGAAAAACAGGTACCCACAGCAACCTCCACACATAGGAGGTCAAGGTTGCTGTTTCAGAAACTAATCCTGGTAAGAGAGGTAAAAAACCAGCATCACCCAACTTCCTAACCTAAGGAGCATCTGACAGTCTTCAGGCAGAGGCAGGACAAGGGTAAAGCCACTGTTCACCACCAGCCATGGTGAACATTCTGAGACACTTCCATCTTTGCAAAATGTTTGCCCACAGTAGCTCAACTATTTGTACAGAAAATGATGTCCAAATCCCACTCCCACAGCAGGAAATAGAAAGTTAGCTTCCTACCTCTATTTTCTAAGTCACATTATTTTAAAATGAGAAGGGTTTCTATATTTCTTACTTTTGATCACCTTCAGTTTCTATCACAGATAAAACTGGAAGCCAATGTTATCATGTGCAAACAGTATTAAATGGAAACTTGCACATCTTAGATTCAGAAAGCCTTTCTATATTCTTGAACTCCACTGTTGTCAATCAAAAACCTCATTACATGGGAAACTGAAGGCAAATAATCCTTGTATAACCAGTTTTTGATTGACAGAAGGTTTGTTAAACATGGCTGTACAGAGGCTCCTGGTGGGAGCTGGAGAGGGGTGATCTGTGCCACTTACAAATCTGGAGTTAATGCTACAATGGTAACAGAAATCAATTCTGAACTTCCTAACTCAGGAAATGCTATTTTTGTAATTACTGCATTTTGGTATCAACTGGAGGCCTGCAGCAGTAAACCACGAGCAGCTCCTGGAGAAGCTCACAGCCACGAGGACCCAGGTGCACGCAGGTGGAGGTGCACTTAGCAAACACTGAGCCTGGGTCACCGAGATGGGGAGGTTTATAAACCAACAGCACAGTGCCAAGCTTCTGCACCGTGCATAAACCCACTTAATCCCTGTGTTTGCAGGGCTCCTCAGACCCCGTAACAAAGTAAAGCCATTTAAACAGGAGAGCCTTATTTTAATCAGTTCAGGACAGATCACATGGTCTCATATGAAATCCTTCATGACTCTGTGGGTGAGGGGACAAACCAGGGGATTTCCTGCAGTTTGCTGTACCCATAGCAGCAGCTCCCTGCACCAGGAACAAAGGCAGCACCTGGATCCCTCAGGACCACCATGTCAGCTCCTCTTACAGCTACAGCATGAGCCACCAAACCCTGACCAACACCCTACCAGCCCTGCTGAGCCCTCCCCTTCCCTCCTGCACTCACAGGCACACAGCTTGTGAGTGAGGCAGACAAGCCTCATGGGCAAGAATCAAGCCAGATGACACAATTATGAGTTGTGCCAGATACTTCCACTCATACTGTTTCTCTTACAAAACCAAACAGCTTTTCAACCCAGCATTTTGAGGGAGAAGATGGGAGTTAGGTTTTATTTTCAATGGCTTCTATTTTTATTTATTTTTTTTACACAGCATTTCTTCACTTCTGATTTGAATAAAACTCATTGCTCATTATGTGCCAGGATGTGCTACACAGACCTGAACAGAGAATGAGCTAAAGGCACCTCAATTCCAGCTGTCACACTGGGGTAGCTGTGCACACAGAGTTTTGAGGAACTCAAACTTCCAGCAGAGCTGCTACTGGAACCCAGAAGGCTGCTGCAAGAATCACTGCCAGGAGGCTCCACACGATGACATACAAGCTTCTTTGTTTTTAACGAGGTCATCTCATTCTCAAGACAGACGATGATTATTTTTAAACTTCAGCACAGAAAAACCTATCTTTGCTGTAGTCCTGGAAAATTTGTCTGCAATCTCCTCCTCACAAAAGCTTTTAAAAATAGACACCTACACATTTATTACTCAACTCAGTGATCCAGCCCTCAAACACACCAGGGCCATTTGTCACTATAGTAACTATTTTCCCTGGGAGCATCTTCTCTCACTGCAGGGAGGATTGCCTTTGGAGGCTGCAGGTGTGGCAGTGAATGTTTCATGATCGTGCTGGCAAAGATTTTCTCACCCCATCTCCACGCACCTGTGCACAATGCAATGCTCCCTTGGATTCCCACTCCAACAGCAGTTTAGGGAACAGGCAATGGGAACAGCTCCTCCCCAACAGCCAGCATCCTCAGCAGTGATACAGCAGCAGCTCCAGGCCAAGTGACACCTCAGTGGCACCAAAACCTCACCAGCTGCAGGGGAGCTGGAGGGGGAGACCTCTACACCCAGTGGAGCAGAAAGGTCTAATTCAGGACCACCATTAGCAGAGGGGAACCATGAACAGGAATGTGCTTGCCAGGTAACAAGGAGAAGCTTTTAAGAAGTGATTACAGATTTGAGAAGCTTCATAACTATACTCTAAGGAGTCTAACAAGAGATCAAATACACCATTTCAAAGTTTTGAAAGGCAGACATTATGACAAAACCCACACAAAGGCCAAGTCACCTTAAACTTCTGGTTACCTCAAGCACATGTCATTTCAGTGACTGCCAGTATGTAGTCCTGGTCCAAACAAATTTGTTTAAACTACAACATAAATACTACCAAGAGAATGGCTTAAAATAAACAACACATCTCCTCAAGCAACTCAAACTGCAGAGCTGTTTGCTTTTCAGAAGTGGTTGCCTTCATTGCCGTGGTTATTGAGCATCTTCTCAGCCTCCTGAAGACTTCCTTCCCCTTGTATTTCCTCCTGGCCCCTGATGCTTCATGCATTGGGCCACCTCTAGGATAAGCAAGTCCAACATCTACCCTCAGAGCTCACCTTTCAAGCTATCATAATTTTACACATTTTTACTGACACTCAAGAACTCAGCAATGTTTTCTGGCCAGGCCACGAGGATCACCTCTGTACCTCGTTAAGGTGATCTTGAGTTGTGTGTAATTTACCAATTAGACCCTCTACTGCTGTCACATGAGCAGGTAACATCTAAATTCTTCTTTTATACAGAAATTAGTCACATACTGCCCAAGTATATTTTCCACAAAAGAGATCAGGAGACACCAAAGACACCTGAAAGTCAGGCATCAGTCTGTATTTCAGGTATTCTGGACACAAAAGCATTTATACATTTCTATTAGTCAAACAGATTCACAGAAGCATTAATCTATATAATACATGGTTTATGACCCCACCAGGCACAAAAAGTATGCCTAGAATACCAGTACAGTCAGCTGCTTGCTTGTTCCATCCACTTCTGAGAATACCTGCATGTTTACAAGCTCTGCTTTGCACACACTGACAGTCTGTTTGCCTGTGTACATCTTTTCAGTGCAGATCATTTACCTGGAAGCAAAGAACAACTAAGTTATTTGCAAGGAGAAGGCTATCAAAAACCACTTGCAGATTTTAGATCATTCCCAGTGATTAACAAACCAGTTCTGCAAGCAGGAGGTCAGTCATACCTTCTTAATCACTCAAATGCAAAAATTCCTGGGATAGTTCAAGGTTAAAAAGTCAGGAAATGGGAGATGAGGCTTCTCACAACATTAACTTGCCTGCCAGCCTCTATATCCTGCATGTTTTCCTGAACCAATTAAGCAGAAAAGATATAAAAGTGTAAGGTACAACTTGATGAGAACAGTACAACACTACTGAATTAAAAGTATGCAAGAGTTGGAATTTAACCATGCAAGTAATTCAAACATCTTTAATTTTAAACAGTTGAAATTGGCTTTTAAGTTTGTTTCCAGTTCTTCCAGGATGGAAAACAGCCTTGCCACAAGCACAACCTGAGCAGATTAACTAAAAATAAGTCAGTTTTCTCTTCACTTGGAAGTTCAACTGTTTTTGAATAAGGGAACTGGTCACTTCAGAGTATGGGGTGAATTGTCTACCAGGCATCCAGAGTAGTCAGACTAGTTCCCTGACATATTTGGGAGATTATGAACTGGAAGGCTCTGTCTCTGCTCTTACAGCCTGCATTCCTGCTTCCCTGAAAGGCTGCCTAGTGTGGGTGGCAGCAGTTTATATTGGCAAGATGCCTCAAGATAAGGAGGTGTACAGGAAAAACTCCCCCCACAATACAGCTCCTAGAGCAGGGAACCAATAGCTACTGTCAGAAAAAGCTAAATATTTGAGATCTCAGCAAGGAGGCAAGTATGGAATAATTGCCCTACCTCAGCATTCAGGAACATGTGCAGTGCAGTGAGCACTGGGCTCACCATCCAGGCAGGAATGATAGGGAAGAGATTTGGGATTCACTCCACAACTGGGCTTCATCAGACAAGGAATTTACACTTCATGTACAGTGATTACAAACCTAAATTCTTTCAGAAGAAAAGCATCCTCCTGTACTTTTCACCAGCATGTTCTATCTATCCTGCAACCTGCCTCCTGTCAGCTCCTGTGCCCTTTATTCACATGACATTTGAAGAGAGAAGATAGACAACCCTAGGGTGGCATCACTGGACTCATCTAATCTCCCCAGTGTAGAAAACAAGCATTGCTAGTATGAAAACCTATCTGGGAAGGACAAGGGAATCACAGGAGTTTTATATGTTCATGATTGGCATGCTGCTCCCTGGTTCACCTCCTGCTAGCACTGGGCTAATTGCTCATCCATACAGCAGCTTTGGTGGGGCTGCCTGCTTGTTATTTTTGTATTATAAATGTTCTGACTGAGTTATAGAGCTATCTGATGGTCTCAATCCTCAACAGCAACATTAGCAGGCTCTCTGGTCTGCACCCCTTGCAGATCACAGTCCAGGCAAAGCAGCATGGCACCATCAGCATCTTCTGCTCCTTGCCCTAAGTCAGATCAGCTGCAGCCACTCAGCTCTTATGCAGTGCCTAGTTCTGAAAACATGACTACATGGCTGTGATCTGACATCAGCCTGCCACCTTGGAAATCTGGCTAGATAGAGCAGAACCCTGCTACACAGAGGAAACTACCAAGCCATGTGAACCCCCAAGGGGCCTCAGGGCACTCAAAGGGCCCCTTCAATGCCATTGTAAACCCAGCAGTACCAGGTATGAACATGAGTATTTCTGGATGCCTGCAAGAATCAGAGCAGATGCCTGGTCAAGATGATGTCAGAGCAGTGGACAACACAGGAGAACAAAAATTCTGCTTGCAAAGCAGCTGTGAATTCAAGATACAGAATACTCATCCGAGCATAAGCATAGCCCTGCAAACTGCAATTCATGCCATCCATTCCTTCAAGAGTGGCAAACCAAAACTATTTCAACAGACTAAGCCTTGTGAGTTAGCCTGAGGACCACCTTTGGAAATGAAAGCATGGCAACTCACTTCTGATCCAAAGAGGAGAAAGCCCAGGTTGCACAGCCCTCAGCTCATGAATGCAGCACTGCTGAAGCACAGAAGCACTTAGAATTCACAATATGAGCTTTATGATCTACTACTGTTTAAGTGTTGAGGCAATGTGTTCTCAGATCCTGAAAAGCCATACTGTATAAAAATGAACAGAATAAGAACAAATTACCAAAACAACCTTGTGAGAGTAAAGCTTTAGGAGATACAGAGTTAGAAGGTAAGAGCATAAAATTAATAGGTTTAGTATCTTTTTCATCCAAAGTAACAAACCCTTGATTTACCATGTAGTTAAGCCACAAAAAAAAAAAAAAAAGCCAAACTGTGCTTATAGGCAGAACTGTACAAAGCACTAAACATAGCTCAGTACTTCACACATTGCAAGGGAGTCAATATGAATCAACAGCTATTGAAGGCTGCTCATGCATCTGAGGACAGCAAAAGTGAGATTTGCATCACCAAGTGAGTTTGATTGATTTACTCTCGCAAACATCGTTTATTTTTAATGATCCACTATGAATATATTTTGCCAACAGATCAAATTTGTGTTAACATGGAAGTTATAATGCCATTTGCTCTCTTGCCTTCTCCTTTCCCATGTATCTTGGGTAGTTTAAAGTCCACTTAACAGTCCTTCTGCCAGCTCAGAAATGGCACAAACCAGATGAGGATTTGGTTTTTCAGTTATTCCTCAGTTCAAAACAGACTGCATTTCTTTCAACTAAGCAGAGACTCACCATACATATCACTTTATCACTGCTGCTCACACTTCATGCTCCAGGTATGTGTCAGGGACACACCTTACATAGTCTTTAATATTTAGCTACTATATTACTTTCGTTTATGACCAAGAGCACAGGAACCTCTTTCCTTCCAAAGGAACAATCTTCCTCTTTCCAGTATACCCTGGTGAAGGTGGCTAAATCCACATATTGTCTTTTTGCTATCTCTGTATTCCCACTTTTCCCATACATATGCAGTAGGTATGTACCTCAGCCAAGCTTCTGGCTTGTCTGACAGCAGACACCAGCATGACTACCACCATCCTAGCTGTTCCACATCAAAAAATGAAGGAGTTGAATCCCAACAAACAGGTTGCATTTCATCCCAGCTTTACAAACCAGATAACCCCAAAGAAAGAGGCCAGAGATGCCAGATTTGTTTTAAGTATCATGGCAAACAAAAGCTGAAGCCACGGCATGAAGCTCAGAGCAATGAAGAGGCTGGCCAGCAAGGCCACCAGCTTTGTCAGAGAAGGTGTGCTCACACCATGCTGTGCTTTGTTCAGAAGCAGGCTCAGCACATGCAGCACATTCTCTGTAATCACACTGGCTACAGCACATGCCAGCCTATACCAACCCTGACAACTCTGCCACTCAACACAACCAAATACTGCTTCCACAGGAGCATCACGGGTGGTGGCATGACTACTCATGTCACTCCCCAGCAGGCTGATTCAACTCCTTCAGCAGGGAAACAATTCTTCATGTACTACAGCAAAGGGACTGCCTCTGCAGCAGGGGCAAGTTCCACCTCCCTTGGGCTGAGGCCACACCATTCCACATGGCCTGAAAATAAGTGTCCCAAGGTCATTAGTACACATCCAAATTACTAGATCCTCAAAACTGAAAAAAATCTGAACTTGTTAAGTGAGATAAGGTTTTATGCAAATGCTCTAAGCTAAGCATTTAGAAAGTAATTATCAAAGACATCAGTAAATGTCTGAATTCCTCTAACAAAAAACACACAGTATGTTCCTATAGCCATGGAGAAAGACAGGTTTTATTCTATCCTTGTCAAAAGGAAAAAAAGCCCACCACAAACCAATGAATTTTAAGTATCTGCTTCCAAAGCTGCAGCATAGCCTCAGCAACAGAAGTGATGTAACAATACTTAGATTTCTTCAGGAATGCAGCATTTTTCATTTTACAGCACATATTCATAGTAGTAAGTGTTGATTACTTTTTTGCACTGCAAGGGCTGCTTTATCTGTACAGTGTCACTTTCTTGTGACACTCTTCAAGATTAGAAGCACTCAAAAAGCATCTCAGAAAAGGATCAATTTCTAGGAGATGCAGTTATTTAACCTGAATTAGCATGTGACTGTACAAGTGCATGTGCTAGCACAGGGGAGAGAGGGGGAATTGTGTTGGATCCACAGCACAAGGACAGCAGCAACTGAGCCAGGCTAAGGGTTTGTTGCTCCTGTAAAAAGCATCTCTCCCACCAGACCAGATCCCAGACCAGCAGCTCTGCACCCTCCAAGCTCTCCCACAAACTAATTCTGCTCAGCATCAGAGCAGAACAGCACCCAGCCCGTTCTGAGCAGGCATTCCCAGCTGGGTTAGGGGGACTCAGCAGTGCCAGGGGCAGAGGAGTGTCAGGAACAGGAGCAGCACTGGGGAAAACCCCCCACAACCCCCTTGCTGACTGGAATGAGCTGTCTGGCTGCTCACCACACTTCTGGGCACCAAACTCACAGACGAGCTTCACCTGCCAGGGAATAATTAAACCTGGTCCTCTCGAGTGGCCCACCTTCTCCAGCTGCCAGAGCTCGCCTTGCTCCTGCCTTCAGGCTCATTATTACTTATAAATGCACAGAAAGAGTCAACTCCAGAAGGCGATCCCCTGGGTCCGCAGAGCCTGAGCCCACTGCGGCTCCCGGAGCCGTGCAGCCGCAGCGCCCGCCGCCAGCATCCATAAAGGAATGCGCTCCTCACTGCACCTTTTCATCTCGATAAGGATTCTCAAGGGCAGGCCCGCTCCCCCGGCGGCTCCTCCCCGGCTCCAGTGACATCCCAAGCACGCAGCCCTGGGCCCGGCGCTGCTCCCACCCTTGGCCCAAGCTGTGGCATTGCCCCGGGCAGCCCAGCCCTGCCCTGCCGGCCCCGCAACACCTCTGTGCCTGTGCTGCGGGGCTGGGAGAGCTCGGCAGCCAGCCGTGTGGCTCCGGAACTGAACACTGCGAGCAAAACCGGCCTCCAGCCTGGGCCGAGGCCTAATCGAACGCACTGAAACACTCGGCTGCACCATCTGCTGAGCCCGTCTCCAAGGGCACTGCCCCGGGGACAGCCCCTGTCCCCAGAGCCGCCAGCCAAACCAGCCCAGCAGCAGCAGCAGCCAAGGGGAACAGAAGAGCTGCTGCCAGCACAGGGCTCGGGGACAGGCAGAGGTGGTGGCACTGGGCCTGGGAAGCCGTTCTCCATCGGGCACAGGGGATGCAGCCCCCTCTCAGTCACCACTGCACGGATACAAGCAGCTTAAGTACCTGCATACACTCCCTACGCCACACAGGATTTTTAGGGAGCTACTGGAGAATCATACATGCTGCCAGCTTACAAAGCCAGCTAATTATACAATCTGTTAAGCGTGTATGCGCACACAACAGTGCTTTGAGTCATTAGAGGACGGGATTTATACTTCACTGCACGCATCTTGCTCTTTGTGAGTGCGTGCCTGGATACAGCCAAAACGAACACAAGTATCTGGAATGTCTGCAGCTCGCAGGCCAGCGCATCTGAATACAAAGCTGAGCCCTGCAAGGCTCAGCCTGGCTGCTGTGACCCTCAGTTGCACATATCGCTTCCCCAAAGATGCTTAAAATCCTTACTCCTTTTTTTATCACTGAGCATCTGGAAGCAGACTGCAGCATAATGTTTAAGCTCTACTCGAAGCTGTAAGAGGGATGTTAGGGAGGACACGGCAGCAGTGCAGGTGATGGGTTGTGAGGACAAAGAGCTCGCCACCGGAGCCCACTGTCCCGGGTTTATCCCGGCAGAGGGGTCCCAGGGATCGCCGTTCCTATGGCAGCAGCCACTCCTCCAGGGCCCACCCACACCAGATGGAGATCCCTGCCCTAGGTGTTCGCCAGACAGAGAATGCTGCAGCACACTAGAGATGTCTGTTCCTTTCAGTCATCACCAGTTCATTTACTGGTGCTGAGTTTGGCTCTGCAAGGCAGCAGCTCTCCCAGAGCACCCCAGGTCTGTGGCTCCGACCAGGGCTCCCTTCCGCACTGCACATGGACAAACTATCCCAGGGCTTTTAATGCAAAAACTGGGAGCAATAGCTATATTTTTCATGGATTATATGATGTTTCTGGCAATTGTTGAATTTCTTCTGATGAGGATTTCACTTTAGCTTCCCAAACCCCTAAATGTCTGACACAACATGCTCTAACCACTCTGACCAGCTTCATCCACACAGCACGGCTACATCCTGTGGACAGCCCTATCCTAAGCAATCACATAACTACAGATTATGCTATACTTTCAAAAGGATGTGTTTGGCACTGGATTTTCCATTTTTACCAACTATGTATTGCCATATTGCCTATTATTTAATGCGAACTCCAAAATAGGATTTTAAGCATTTGGTGCATAACGCACAGAATATTATTTTGGGGCTTTGTTACAAGTCAAGCCAAACCACCTCCATTTTCACATGTTTTTCTTCCCTGCAAGTTGAGGGAAGCAACAGAAGGCACAAATCTGCAAGAGTTTCAGCTTTGTCTTGGAAAATACAAGTTGGTCAAAATAAGCTCTTAAAATCTAGTAGAGGCCACACAAACCTAGCACAGTAGGGAATCACATTTCTTTGTGTTCTGCCATAGCAAGTCCCAGCTCCTGTTCGTCTGTAACAAGGTATTTTCTTTTCTCTCAGTTTTCAATGCAGGGGATATAGTCAGGAAAAGAAGATGGTGAGCTACACCTATACTCTCCTCACAAAAATAAGCTCTCATTGTAAAGCAGCCTAGAAAACAAGTTGCAGGATCTGCAGATGCTTTAAGGCACAAGACATTTCACTTCTGAGATTTTCTTGTGAGGTCTGGAATACCCCAGGTCGCTAGTACCTTCCCCTGAAATTCAGAAGGCAAGGTTCTGAAAAACAAGCTACTTCAAAGCCAGTCTTCTCTATGCACAATACAAATTTTTTATAGCTGACATTGTTAGAAAGACATTCTTGTCCAAACTCAGTTGTGCTTTCCCTTCCTCCATCCAAATAAAAAAAAAAAGGAGAAAGCTGGGGTTTTTTTTCAGACAGTGTAAAGTAGTATTTCTTGCCAAGATCCCTCAGTAACACTGTCCTCCATCACTATCAGGTTTTGTAACCTTTATATATGCCAAGGGATAAGAAGTAGCTGAATGAGTCAGTCTCCCTCAGTCAAAACCAGTATTTGTTGCAAGGCACTTGAGGTAAAACTGAAGCAGCTGGGGAGGTGCAAAGTGTTATCTGAACACCCACTCCCCTGTGGGTACAGAAAACGAGAAATTCAGGAGTACAGCCTGCACACACTATGTGTGCTGCTCTCCAGGCAAACCACAACAGGCACTGTGCAAATCATCAGTTGCTTGATCTGGCCTCAGCTGAAGCTTGTTTATAACTCACTGAAGCTGCTCCAATACAACCATCACTGTTGCTCAAGGCAATTACCTAAAATATCTCAGCTATTCATTTTCATCCTTACGTCAAAGCTGTATTTAATGGATCTGACACTGTGCCTTACAGTACTGTACACCTGCTATTAAGCAAGCCATCATGAGAGCTTACAGGTTTGAAATTTGCTGCTTAATTCACTACTACTTCACCATCAGCACCTGAATGAAATGCAACTCCCATGCCAGTAATTTTTTTTCAGGAAACAGTTTCACTGTGTTACCCTTTTTATTCATTTCTATCCGAATGCTGATCTACACCACCAGTGCAGAATTCACAACATGCATATTAACTTACTCCCACCAGCACGGCTAAATAAATCATTATCCACAGTTCAGCTCACCTGCAAAGATCAAGCTAAAATTCTCTGACAAACAAAGTACTCCTGCTGCCCTTGTCTACTAACTTTAATCTAATCTATAGACTGATCCAGAGAGCCAACTTGCAATCAAGTTCCAAAATCAGTGATGAATCTGCAGTACTATTAAAAACACAGACCTTACAGGCAGAGGTGTTCGAACACTCCTGCTTACCACTAATAATGTCTTTTGCTCAATGTCCTTCTAATTGCCAAATCAATGGCATAATCAGGTGCTTTTACTGTTCCAAAGCAGTGAAGACAAAGGGTGGTGATACTGCAGAAGCTGCAGCGGTCAGGATGAATGAAATATGACATTGAAATTCTAGCAGCACTTCAGAGAAAATATTGAGTGTTTTGCTAGGCTCCCAAGCACCCACATGCTGAGCAAGGCCAACAAGCAGGTAAAATGGTGCCTCCAGTTCTGCATGCAGAAGGTACAGGGAGGACATCCAGAAAGCAGCACATACCTTTTCAGGTGTCACCTTCACCGTGTCGCAGCAGATGGAATTACAGCCCACAGCGCAGCACTGAGAAAGCATCAATCTGATATTTAAGCTGTCTGCTTTGAAAGACAAACTACAAGTGACAGAGCTGCCTGGCTGAACCCACACTCACCACCCGTGGTGCCAAGCAAGCACAGCACAACTGCACTGACAGCAGCTCAGGAGTGAGCTGTGACTTCCAGGGGAACCATGCTTGGCAGGAAGGTCACTCTCACCTCAACTTGTCACTGCTGCCAGATAGTCCTTGGGCTGTTCCAACTCACTGCAGCAGCAGAACCTCTGCCCAAAAGGAGAGGGAGCAGTTTTCTGCATGCCAGCAAAATCAGTGAGGAGTCAGATGGGCACCCAGGCTAAAGGAATGGCCACCTCTCACAGCAGGATGGCTCAGCAGCTCCTCAGCCTGCTCCAGCCCTGCCAGTGGAGATTGTGCTCAGGCCCACAGCCAGAACCAACCTCTAGGGCAAAGATTTTTACTTCTTCCACCAGCAAAATTGCAACTGGTTACAATACTGTAAGCAATGGCTCACAGCACCCTTCTGAGATCAATCCAGAGGCAACCATTTACAGTTACTAAAACCGGGGGGAAATCAAATTCACCTCCCATCCAGCCTCTACCTGAACAGCACTCTTTTAAAACATGGGATTTGTAAATTACCTCTTTTAGCTTTCCTCATCACATATAATAAAAAATACTGGCATAAAACCAGCTCATACATCTGGTCACAGTAATCAGAAACACTACACCTCATACACCACCATTCCCCCGTGTGCACCTGAACTGCCTGATGGGTGAACTGCCCACTCTATAAAGCCAAGAAGTCACCAACTCAGGACTCAGCTTAAGCAGAACTGGGTTTGTTTAGCTCAAATTTGTGCTTCTTACAGAACTACACCAACTCATATTCTTCAAGTAGCATTGTACCTTCACACCCTTATGTGACCAGCCACCAGCTTAGACACACTGCTGCTCTGACGTGGCAAATGATACAAATTCTCAGTGCTAATTGTAAAAGCAACAGCTTTTCAGTTACCTGGAAACATTATTTCAAATCAGCTGAAGAAAAGCTTTGTACAGCAGAGCCCCCAGGCACGGAAGGGACAGTGCCTCTGCCACATGCCCCCTGATCAGAGCATAACACAGCAGCAGGGGATCCAGGGCTCTTCTCTGATCACCACGGAGCAGAAACTACCTGTGACTGAATGAGAAAAACAAGTAAACAGGACTAAAAGGGCAATTTGCTACACCTGTGCCAGCCACAAAAATGCATATATAGTCCTTAGTGAGTTGAGTGCACTGCTCTGTCTTCTTGTTCAGCTTAATCAAAGCATCCCTCAGGCAAACTGTTACAGAACAGGAAAACTAAATCAGACAACACAACTGTCAAAGACAGACTAACCTCAGTGGTGAAGAAAGAACACGAGAACTTTGTTGGCTTCTCCCATCCAGCATCGATGTACTTTATATTCTCCCAACACAAAACTATGCACGAAGGATAAAGAGCTCATAAAGCTACAAAAAGGAGCAATTCCAAAATGAGCCATCAGGAACACCAAGAGAGCACAGTAAGAAACACTTGGTAATGGTCCAGATACAAGAATAAACCACAGCTTTCCCAAAGGGTATACAGGGAATTTACCTAGATGGAACTGACCAGGCTTAGGTCCAGTTTTTAGGAGCTGAGAAGAGTTCTGATTCATGATTGCCCATAAAAATACACAAACACCAGCCACCACAGAGGTCCAGTGCCACGTGGCCATCACTCTACTGCACAAGCAGAGCAGCTGGTGGCTGTAGAGGGGACACAGGACTGTCACTTCCAGCTGTGACAGGATCCTGAGGAAGGTGAGGGCAAGCACAGAGCACCAAACTGCACAAGTCCCAACCTCATCTTACGGCGCTGTTAGAGGCACAGGCTGAGCTCTATTTTTTTCAGCAGGATGCCTGGCAGCTGCTGTCCCATTTCAGAGGATCATTTAGTGCCATGACTGACCAGCAAGACAAACCAGTTGCATCAGCACACCCTACCCAGGAACGTGGCACTGTCACTGAGCACTCACCTGCATGCAACACCCC
>VZTT01000046.1:2006-18837 GCA_013400855.1 Buphagus erythrorhynchus
TTTTCAGGGAATTTTCAGGGAATTTTTTGGGAATTTTTCAGGGAATTTTTAGGGATTTTTTGGGGAATTTTCAGGGATTTTTTAGGGAATTTTTGTGAAATTTTCAGGGAATTTTTAGGGAATTTTCAGGGAATTTTTGGAGAATTTTTAGGGAATTTTCAGGGAATTTTTAGGGAATTCTGGGGAAATTTTTAGGGATGTGCTCCGTGCGTGGCTGGGACTGCTCGCCGGCTCACCCCATGGCCCCGGCAGTGCCACCAGCGCTGTCCCCGTCACCGCGGGGACACAGCCGCCCCCGGGGGCGGTTTTTGGGGTGTCCCCCTGCCCGCCCTGTGCCTTTTCCCCTCTCGCCCTTGCTGCAGGGCTGGACAGAAAACCCCCCAGCCCCGTGGGGAAAGCTGCGGAGCCCCTGAGCGCCATCCACGGCATCTCCAGCCCCAGCTCCTCGTCCTAGAGCCGCCCAGGGACTTTGGGCATCTCGGAATTCTCTGCTGCAGCCCGCGGCTGAAACCTGGAGTGGGGACAGGGGACAGCCGGTGACCCGTGCCCCGCCAAACCCCCGGCAGGACATTCCCGGAGGGACACTTGGGCTCCACTGGATCGGAAAGGGATGACAGAAGAGGCTCAGCCTTCCTTCTTTATTTTTATTCTATTTTATTTTATTTTCTCCCCCCCCTCACTTTCGGTTTTTCCTTCTCCTTGCCCGCATTCCCGAGGACTGTTGGGTGCCGTGATTCCCTCCAGGAGCATTCCCGGCTCTGTCCCAGCCCTGGGGAGCAAATAATTCCCGGCTTCCCCAAGGAGATCCGTGCTGGAGCTCTTCCTCCAGCCCCTTTCCAGCGCCTCTGCCCCGGCGTGGAAAGGGACCAGAAGTGCCAGGACGTTTTATGGCGTATTTTTATAATAAGGAACCTTAATAAAAAGTGACAACCGTGGGCACACTGCGGTGACCTCCCTCCCTCCTTCCTTCTCCAGGACTCGCTGGGATCCCTTGGAATCGCTCCAGGAGTTCCCTCCGCATCCCGGGGCTCCGTGGCCACCTCGCCCCCACCCCCGCTGGCCCCGGGGGTGGCTGTGGCTGTCCCCGTGTCGCCCTCCCCTCGCTGGCAGCCGGCTGGGATGGGGTTTGGCATTTCCTGGCTCCTCCAGCCGCTGCCGCTGGCGTGGGTCCCTTCATTGTGTGGGAAGGGGCAGGTCCTGCGGCGGGGCAGGGAGGGAAGGTCCTGGCAGGGGAAAACACGCCGGGATTTCTGCGCAGAGGGAAGGAGGGAGATGCCAAACACAGCCCACCCCGGGAAATGATTTTTCTCTCCAGCCTCGGCCTGGTAAAATCGGGTTCTGCCTCAAAATCTAGCTCTGCTAAAGCCAGGCTTTGATTCCCACCGCAGAGCTCGGCAGGGAAAGTTGGGAAATCCGAGGAGGGGAGGGCGCAGTCCCAGGGCAGGATCTGCAGCCCGGCCGTGGCCGAGAGGATTCCAGGGATGTGAGGATGGAGGAGTCACCTGAACCAGAGGAGGAGCGGCCCTGGCCCGGCCCCTGCCGGCTTTATCCCTGAAAAACCGCATTCCAGCGCGTGGAAAAGCAGATTTGGGAATGCTGGGGGACAGCAAAAAACCCCGAAAAGTGTGGAGCTTGCTGTGTGCCGGGATATCCCAGTGGATATGGGATTGGGGCTCTGGGATGAGCAGGGATATCCCAGTGGATATGGGATTGGGGCTCTGGGATGAGCAGGGATATCCCAGTGGATATGGGATTGGAGCTCTGGGATGAGCAGGGATATCCCTGTGGATATGGGATTGGGGGCTCTGGGATGAACAGGGATATCCCTGAGGATATGGGATTGGGGCTCTGGGATGAGCAGGGATATCCCTGTGGANGTCCCTGTGGATATAGGATTGGGGGCTCTGGGATGAGCAGGGATATCCCTGTGGGTATGGGATTGGGGGCTGTGGGATGAGCAAGGCTGGAATCAGATCCTTCCCATTCCTGTCCTGGCAGGATGGTGCACGAGCAGCTGAGTTATTCCCTTCCAAGTCTTCCATGGATCTGCCAAAATCCTGGAATAATGGTTGGATGCTGAGCATCCCCCCACAGCTACAGGGCAAAGGTGGCCATTCCTGGGCACTCCCCGGGTGCGATCCAAAATCATTTTCAAAACGATTTTGTGATTCGAAATAATGTCAATGATTTCCGGTGGAGAAGGGATTTTTCTCCCTAAACATCCCCAGAATATTTCCCTGTGCCCAGCGGAATTCCTGGGGCACAGAGAACCCCAATCCAGAGGCCCTAAAATGGCTGTCACCCGTTAGGAGGGTCCCCAGGGAGGAGGGATAAAGGAGGAGCTTTGCTGGGTGGGAAAACACCCCGGGGACCTTTATTCCTTTATTCCCACGGGAGCACAGGGGAAAAACCCCGAGGGAATTCAGTGCCTGCCCCATGCACCTCAGCTCATGGAAAAATGCTGGGAGCAGAGACACCCCCCAAAAAAAACCCCAAAATAAATCAAATAAAACGGGGTTTTCAGGCAGGGTGAGGAGAGGTGCTGCCCTGCCCGACAGAATCCAGGGAAAATTGGACTTGATGGGAGCAGGACTCTGGGAATTGATGGGAACAAAGCGAGGGGGTGGAAACAATCAGCTCTGACAACTTCTGCAGCCACGGTCCTGTCAAAACCCATCCCATCCCTCGGAACACGGCAACTCGGATGGAATGGGGTTTTCAGCCTGGAAAAAAAAAAATAAAAGAAAATGAGGCTGGAACTGTTTCCATCAGCTCTACCTGCTCCATATATCTTTAGCACCCTTTGGAGAGCACGGAGCAGGATGGGGAATGTTACTGGAGACTTGCTGGTGGAGCCCAGATTGATTTCCTTCCTGGTGTGTTTGGAATCCTAAGGATTTAAACCCGGGCTGGGGGAGCGGGGCTTTGCAGATGTTTGGCACCAGCACAGGATCTGCTTTCCCGGGATTCCGGGGCTCCTGGCTCCAGGCTGTGGCTGGAGGAGCTGGAAAGGGCTGGAGGGGATCCCCTTGGAGATCAGGGATGGCCCAGGGAAGATCCAGGATCATCATCCCAAGCTACCAAAGACTGGGCCCTCACACGCCCAGGCTGGAAAAGAGCCGGTCTAAAATTCCCAAAGTCAGATTGGCGCAAATCCTCAGGGCTCCTCGGAGCTAAATCCTCCTCCTTGTGCAGGAACTTGGAAAAATCCGTGCCCAGCTCTCCGGAGAAGCTGCAAATCCCCCCCTCCTCATTTGCAGGGATATAAACCTGCCCACAACTCCTTAAGTTGTGCTTGGAAACGGGAATTTGATTCCCAGCTCCCTCAGGCACTTCATAACCTTCCCTCTTAATAGGGTTTTTTTTTTTTCCATTTTCGGGGAATCCAGCAGGTTTTTACCTCTGGAAACCTTCCCCAAAAGTTTTCTGCTGCTCCCAGCTCGTGGCCAGGGAAAATCCCACCTCATTTCCCAGCGAGAGGCTGGAGAAGGGGCTTTTCTTCCCTGGAGCTGCTGGGAGAGCTTTGGAATGGGAATGTTTCCAGGGAAAGCATCAAGGATCGCTCTGGGATGTGTGGGATCAGCCATTCCCTGAGACCGAAGGGCTGCGGGAGTTTTGACAGAGCTCTCCATAATTTGTAGAAAACTGGGGATGATAAACGGCAGGGAAAAAATTCCCTGAGCCCTAATTATGGTTTCGCTCCACCACCAAACAGCCCTGTGGGCTCGGGGCTCCTCGCAGAACCTTCCAACGGATTTTGGAGGAATTGGGAAGGGAGATCAACGACAGGGCCGGCAAACCTTTTCTTCCTTGTTGGTACTGATAGGAATTTAACCATTCCCACGGGGAAAACCCCCCTCCTCCCTGCCACCCCTTCCCCTGCAGCAGGAATACGAAAGTCCTTTGGATCCCAAAGTTCGGTGGAGCTGGCAGGGAGCCAGCTCCCGGAGATAGCCCCGTTTTGGCACCGCGATCCCACGAAATGATGTCATGCGGGATTTCCGTGCCAGGTTTTCCCTTTCTTCCTCGGATTTGTGGCCATGTCAAAGTTCCTCTCCGGAGCAGGTCTGGTTTCAATATTCCATATTTACGTTTTTCATTTCGGGGCTGGCTGGAGCCTCGGCTGGTCCCAACCTGGCGGATGCTTCTGGAAGGAGCGAGGAAGAGGAGCTGGGCTGGATTGATGGGCATGCTTGGATTCCTAAACCTCGGGAAGCCGCCCTAAAACTCTCCCTGCTCCTTTCTCAGGAGCTGTAATTCCCTCAGCCCCTCCCCACCGCTGTTCCAGCTCCCATTCCCACAGGGAACACCTCCCTTTGCCAGGAAGGAGCTCGGAGCTCATCCCAGAGCTGCCCAGCCTCATGAATCCATGAAAAATCCCTGGGAAATGAAAGACCCAAGGTCCCGAAGCCTCCGTGCCCCGTGGGATAGTGAGGAGCACATTTTGCCAAAGATTTTTCCTGAGCCCAGGAGGAGACAGGAGGCTCGTGGAGATGGATCCGCATTCCTTGGAGCTCCAGCGGGATAAAGTGGGAATAAACCAGGCAGCTTTGGAAAATCCTGGCTGCCCAAACTTCTCCTGCAGGAACACTGCAGAGCCAGCAGGGAATTTGACTTTTGGCTTCCTTGGATTGCCAGAGCTGTATTTTTAGGATTTTAGGATTGTTTTTTAGGTTTTTAGGATTTGTAGGATTGTCAGGAATGGTTGTCACCATCCAGGTGACGCAAATGTGACAGGAGCCGAGGTCTGGTTACGGATGAGGCCACTCCAAAGCCTCTTCTGGAAAACCAGAGGTTTGGGAAAGAAAGACAAAAAAAATTCCAGCAAAGTGCTGGAAAGCTGCTGGGAAGGGAGAATAAAATTCCCTCTGGCAGGAACCCGGTTGCTTTTGGAGGCAGCTGGTGAATTCCAGAGCCACGAAACAATTCCTGGAATCGGCAGCAAAGGGTCCTGTGTCAGTGGGACTGGGAAGCGCATCCATGAGGGATTCCCAGCTTGGATCCTGGGTGAATTCCATCCTTCTGGGGTGCTCTGGAGAACTCCAGAAAGGCTGAAGGGGGAAGTGAGAAACCACCGAGGGAGCCCGTGGAAGGATGGGCGGAATTCCCTGCATTTTCACCTGCTGGGCTCATCCCAAGGAGTTTTGCACCTCCAGGAAATTCCCTGCCCTGTGAGCATTCCCTTCCCTTCATTCCACCTCGGATGAGGCGGGGCCACCTGGCTCCATCCAGCCTGGGAATCACCTCCAGGAAAAATTCCATGCCAGAAAGAGCTCCCAGAGCCAGAGCTGTCAAACTCCATCTCGCTCCAGGACTAAATTCCCTCCCGCCTCCCAGGCAATATCAAAACACCAACGTTATGGAAAAGCTGTCCGGAATCCGATTTTTTTCCAAACACCACGGATCCCTCTCCATCTCGAGGGCTGCTTTTGGGCTTGGGAGGACTGAGGGAGCACAAAGATTCCCAAACAAAACTCCGTTGTTGCAGGGAGCAGGGAAGCAGCTGTGGGGTAGGAGGACCCTGAATGTGGAATTTTAACTCCACAAAAAAAAAACAAAAAACCCGACCCTAAAAAGAGTTAAAGGAACGGGGAACGTTTCATCCCGAGTAACGCGGGGCTGGAAAGGGATCGGCTTTTAAGGGAATTGCCCATAACCACAACAATATTTGGGGGCTGAGCAGAGCCTAGATTGGGTGCAGATGTTCCGCTGGCATTCGCATGCATCCCGAAGGAAAAAAAAAAAAAAATTCCCTTTTTTTTTTCCTGGAGTGCCCGGCGCTCTGGAGTCTCCTGAGCTTCACAA
The DNA here is from genome assembly GCA_013400855.1 of Buphagus erythrorhynchus. Taxonomy (NCBI): domain Eukaryota; kingdom Metazoa; phylum Chordata; class Aves; order Passeriformes; family Sturnidae; genus Buphagus; species Buphagus erythrorhynchus. Next base: position 7,812 of record VZTT01000046.1, read on the forward strand.
ACGGATTAGGAACACTAATTACCTGCTCTGCCGTAAGGCCGGGCTGCGCACTTGGGCCAAGCTTTACAAAATCCAGGCTCGAGCCTGCCCCAGCTCCCGTTCCACGTCCAGGGGTTTTTTATTGGCAGAATGTGCTGATTTATCCAAAATCCCAGTTCCTCTGTTAACCCTTCCGCTCCCATTCCAAGCACCCCAGGCCAGCTGAGGCTGAAATATTTTGGGGAACTCTTGGTACTTTCTCTGGCTCCTATTCAAAACTTCCTGTGGAAGGTGAGGTTGGAATATTTTGGGATTTCCCTGTGCTTTTTCCCACTTCCATTCCAAGCACCCCAGGCCAGCTGAGGCTGGAATATTTTGGGGGATTCCCTGTGCTTTCATTGCTGTGGAGAAAGGAGATGCCTTAACTCTTCTCTTCGCCCTCTCCCACTGATTTTTTCCATGGAATTCCCGGGGGCTCAGGCTCTGGAGGAGGCAAAGAGGGTTGGGATCACTTGACAGTGCCAGTGGGTTGTTGCGAATATTCCTATTCCAAGTCTTTTCCCTGTTCTTCCTGCAGGGAATAGTGCCAGAGTAATGTGATCCAGAGGAAATATTCCCATTAAAACAGAGCCTGGGCTTTGGGAATGAAGGACCCAGGCAAAGACTGGGAAAATCCAGCTCAAGGGCTGCTTGGGGAACTCTTTTATGGGAGACATTCTGCAGGGAACGGCTCTGGAGCAGGAGAGGGAATTTTCACTCTATCCACGGTATGAATTCCAAGGGCTGGGAGTGGATTGGAGCCCGGAATGTGCTTCCCAGGTTAATAAATCTCCACAGGTTTATTGTTCGGGATAAAACCCATTTTCCTCAGCAAATAACCGGGATCATTCGGGGTTAGAGCCATTCCTCAGGAAATGCTTCATAACCAACGTTTTTATTGGTACCCAAGGAAATTCCTGCTCCGAGGAACACGGCCCCGTAACTTTTATCTGCCTTTAAAACAAAATCTGTTATCTTTTACGGCCACTTCCAGAGAGTCCCACTATCACTTCCCATAAAATTCAACAACATTCCTCCACCAGCCTGGAAAATCAAGACCAGAGCTGGGGGGAAAGTGAATATGCCTCTTTTTTTTTTTTTTTGGGGGGGGGGGGGAATATTTGAGGAATTTCTGAGTTGTTTCCATTTCAAAGCCTCTGCGCCCAGCTGGGGCCTGGCAGAGCCCCCTCGGATGCTGCCGCTGATTCCTCTGGAATTGCTTTAAAACGGTTTTGGAGGATGAGTTTTCCACAAGATCCTCAGCCTGGACCGTGATCCCGCTTTTCTCGCTGTGTGCAAAGCTCCCAGTAAAAGCGTTTTCACCCTGGATCGTGTTCCAGGTGAATCCATGGATCCCTGCCTTAATTATCCCATTTGTCCTTTGCATGATCCCTGTGGATCCCTCAGGTCTGTGGTGGGATTCAGCCTTGGATCATTCCCACCACAGGCGTCCTGCTTTTTGGGGAATTTTTGCCAAGAAATCTTCTCCTTTCCCGATGCCACGGGAGTGACACCACAAACCAGCAACTTTCTCCCTCTTTTTTTCCCCCTCACCTCGTTTTTTTGGGATGGAAAGAGCCCAATATCCCATTCCCACACAGCCCCAGGCAGCGCAGGGATCCCACTCTCCTCCAGAGCCATTTCTCCATATCCATTAGCCAATCCTTCATGGAACCACCCCATAAATAACCAGCCATGGGGAGAGCCCAGGAGCTCATTAAATCCATGGAAGTTTCCTCCTGGAAGCCAGGATTTTTTTTTTCCCTTTGAAAGTCTTCAGGAAGGGCGCGGGATGGGACACAATTAACAACAAAACCTCCCAAAATGTTCATTTTCCTTGTTGGAATGATCCCACCCAGCCGGAGAGAATGGCTGGGATCCCTCGGGAATGGGAAGAGGGATTGGAGCCTCGTGTTTGTTTTTCCAGGTTTGTTTTTTTTCCCCAAAATCAGGGAGGGAGAGACTCCCACAAACCTCCCCTGCTGCATGGAAAGGGCTGGGATGGGATGGGATGGGATGGGATAATGGGATGGGATGGAATGGAATGGAACGGAATGGAATGGAACGGAATGGAAGAGCTGCTCCCTCTCCATGCAGGGCTTGCTTCCCCCAAAAATCACGGAGTACTGAGCAAGGATAAAAAAAAAATAAAAAAATCCAGGCGGTTATGGATGGAACGAGGATTATTTGTAGGGAAGATTAATCCTTAATTCGTTTCATGCTCCAAAGGTCGCTGCAACCCCTGGAACATCCCCCAGACCTTCGGACTCATCGCTGTTGGAAGCGATGGTTCAATATTCCACAGAAAACACGGAGCCTCCGAGAAAGAGATGAGGGTTTGGTTTTGTTTTTTTTTATGGAATTGTAAAAAACCCCAGCGTTTCTCCAGCCAGGAATGTGATTTATGGAGTGAAGGCTGGGATAGATGGGAAATAGGTCATTGATAAATCAGAAACCAGCTTGGGCAGGACATGGAAAAATGCTTAAGTGGGGTGAATTTTCCCAAATTAAGCCAGGCTCCTAAATTTCCTTGGATCCTGGTTAATAAAATGGATATGCTGGATGGTCCAGGGGGGATGGATTCCCGAGCAGAACGCCCTCCAACCGCTGGAAAATCCGATGGAAGGCAGCTCCAAGGTCCTCAGCCTTCCCTAGGGACAAATCCTGGAATTCTCTGCCCGCTGGGAAACGAGGGATCCAAAGCACCAGAATGTCCCCACAAATCCCAGATCTAATCCTGCAGGGATTTTCTCCCCTCCGGAGCTGGGAAATCAGAGAATATTGAGGATGCTCAGGGGGATGGATGAGGTGGTGATGGCCCATGCCAGGATCCTGAAGGAATTCCAGTTAATCCCTGGAATTACGCAGGAAATTTGCATCAACATGCCCAGGTGTTTTGGAAGCCACTCATTCATAAATCCCGGGAAAAAGCAATGGAATTCCAGTAGTTTTAACTGGTAACATCCCAGTTTATATTTCTTTTAATAGGGGATATTAAATTATTATTTATTGTATTTATTATAGGTATATTAATTATTATTAATTTATTTTAATAGGGATCTATATTAAACTGGAATCAAATCAGACTACATGTAAATATTAATTAATTAATCGATCCTATGAAATTTAATATTTTCCGTATTTTTTCGGTATAAATTGATTTAAGCACTACTGGTATTGACTCACCTGCTCCAACTCTTCCTTGAAAACTTCCCAGTTTGGAGGGAAACCCGAGAAATGCTTCCTAAAGCATTTCCTGGGAGGAAAATTGGGATGGGCCAGGCATTCCCAGATTCCAAGGTGTCCAAGGAGCACTGGAGTTAATGAAAGCACCTGGAAGGAGCCAGTTCCAATGAAGGAACACCGGGATCTTCCCCCACCATAAAAGCTTTGGAAAAGCTGAGCCCATTGTGGATTTTTTTTGGCCAAAAAATCCCGGCACATTTCGAATCCCAACTTTTTTTTTTTTTTTGGAAAATCTCCAACCCCAACTGTGTCACGCTGAACCCTCCCCAGGGCTTCGTTTGGTTTTCCCAAATTACTGAACTCTTTTGTTCCTTAATTTGGGTCAAATCGGGAATAAACAAACGCTTTTGGGAACAAAAGGTTTTGCTTGGGAAATGTCAAATGTTTTACCGAGTCTGCAGTGAAATGTTTTGACATTCCCTCAGAAAAAGAAAGGGAAAATCCGTGCTTTTCCCGAGCTGGAATCAATAGCTGAGTTTGACCCTGAAGTGTGAAGAGTTTCTCTTTTCTTCTGCAATTCCGTTTTTGTTTTTTTTTTTTTAATGGAATTGCTTTCATTGGCAAATGAAAAAAAATATCCTAAACCTCGGAGTAATTCTGCTCCAGAATCCCAGCAGGATTCCAGGTGGGATCCCTCCAGAATTCCCACTCTCCTGCTGCAGGATCAGCCTGGGATTGGGGATTTCTGGGCAGCCAAAAAAAAAAAAAAAAAAAAGCCTCATGGGTGACATATTCCAATCTTTTTTTTTTCCCTCTCCCTGATCCTTCCCCCGTGCTTGACAAATGGGCAGAAATTCTGGGATGAAAGAGAGGGACAGAGAGAGAGAATGGAAAACAAGGAGAGCGCTAAGGATAACAAATGGAATAAATCTCATCAGGAAATAATCAAAGGGAATGTCCCTTGTTCCAGATGCCGGGATGTTTGGCAAATCCCATGGGAAGAGGAAGGTATCCTGGACTGAGATGCCTTCTTTGGGATGCTGGGGCTTCCCAAGCCGCAGAGATGGATTTGGGGCTGGAAAATCCTGCCCGCTCAGCATGCTGGGATGCAATTCCCGGCGATTTGGGATATAAACCTGGATCCCAATGTTCTGCCAGGTATGGCCACAGCAGGTGGGACTGAGGATGATGATGATGATGGGTGTTTTCCTCCCAAAAAAAATCCTGGATTTAGTGATATCCCCTGGAAAAACCTGCTATGAAGGAGCACCTCCCATTCCCAGTCATCCCAATTTCCCCAGCAAAGCCGGGAGTGTTAATTGGATTTTTCCAAAACTTCATTTTTCCCGACCATGACATCATTTCCTCGCTGCTTTCAGCAGACGGATCCAACAAATGTTTCCTATTTTTCCTCGGGATTCAATCCCGAGATGGGCTCTGGCCTTGGCAGGAATTGAAATTTATGGCATTTAGGGACATTTATTTTCATTTCCAAGGAAAGGCCGAGCTGCACAAACATTTTTCATCCCGTTTTTATTTTTTTTTTTCACTCCGTGTGCCGTTTTTCCCTGCCGTAGGAATTATGAGATGTCTGCTTCCAGAGCCAAGGGAAAAAGGGAAAAAAAAAATCCCTGTTTTTTCAGGGGGAAATGTGTACAATTAATATCGGTTTACACATCTGGAATAACATCAAACATCTGCATCCCGGGGATTCCTCTGGACATAAATCCCGGAAGGGCCATAAAGAGTTGTTTAAGGACCTTGTAACAGCTTTTAGTAAGGAATATTGTCCAATATTAAAGATTTGTGGGAATACGAGCTGGGGGAGCACTGCTGGAGTTTCGTTCACCCAGGAAACAAATTTTCCTGATAAAAACCAAAACGCTGGAGCAGACCCTTGGCCAGTTCCAATCAAGAGCGGCTGCTCCAGTTTATCCAGGCTGGATAAGCTCGGGAAGAGCTGCTGGTGAAGGAATGCCCAAGCAGGGCTGGAAATTCCGGGATGAAAAAGCAGGAATTGCTTTTGAATCCCAGAGAAAACACCTGGATTTGTCCCAGGCCAGGCTGGATGGGGCTTGGAGTAACCTGGGCTAGGGGAAGGTGGAGCTGGATGGGATTTAAGGTCCTTCCCGACCCCAAATTCTCTGGAATGCTGGGATTGCAACCCCTCCACTTTGGGAATTCCCATCTCCAGCCCCTCCAACCCAGGGCTGACTCTTCTCTAATCCCACCTCAATTCCTGAGGCTCCAGGCTGTCAAATCCACGTTTTACCTTCCCAGGAAAAACGATTGGAAGTGCTCTCGGCAATCCCCCTGTTTTCCAAAGGGTTTATTTGCCTCTTTCCTCCCCTCCAGGATTTGGCTCCCTGAAAGAAGGGGGTAGGAATTTTAGTGCCAATAAAGTTTTATATCCTTTCCCTAATATTTGCTTTTTTTACATGGAATTTGTTTCCCGACCGTGGAGTACCTGACCCCGCAGGGGTGTAAAGGATTTGCTGGCAAATATTTGGGATGGGGGAAGAAATTCCCCTCCCCTTTTGTCTCCTTGTAAAAGTTTTAATAAAATCAAATTATGGAGCATTTAGAGGGAAATTAATCTTTAATTTTACTGGAACACGGGAATATTGCCAAGCTGGCTCAGCATCTCCAGGAATCAAGGAGCATTCAGAGGAATAAATGGATTTAGCCAGGCAGGATTCCTGAATTTCCCACTGCCCAGGGGGATGGGAATGCCAGCCAGGCAAAGCCGGGGATGGAGACTGGGATCTGGCAGGGAAAGCTCCTGCACCTCATCCCCTTCCCGTTGTCCATGTGCAAAAAAAATCCAGGGATCAGCATTCCCAGGAGCTGTGCTCCAGGTGTCCCTTGCTCCCTGATCCCTCTCACGGTCCTGGTGGAAGAGCAGCATCTCCCAGGGGTGATTCCCTATGGAATCACCTTTCTTTCCCAAAAACTCCAGGCTGATCCAAAGGTAGGTGAGATCCAGATCGCTGTGGGAACGAGGAGCTGGAATTTCAGCCCCAGGCAGGAAAAAGGCAGAAGGATAGCTGAGGGGATGGATAGTTTTATTCCATTCGATGATCTTTGATAGAGAACCCAGGGATTGCGATTCAGGACTGGGATTTGGGAATTGAGACAAGACATCCTGGAGAAAGGATCTTCCAGCTGGGAGAGGAGACAGAATTTCTGCCGGCAGCCACATGGCAGGGACGGAGGAGATCCAGCAGCAGCTCCAGGCAGGTGGAGACAGGATCATGGAATCATGGAATGGGCCAGATTCAAAAGGATTAAAGCCCATCGCATCCCCACCCCTGCCACGCCAAGATATTCCCATCATCCCACGGTTTAGGGCCAGCAGAAATTGGGAATAACCCCGGCCGAGCACTGCCTGTGGGTGCTCCATCCTCCCAGCCCAAATTCCCTCAGCCATGAAAAAGGGGGAAAGCTGGATCTGCCTCCTGTTTCCAATCAAAGCCTGTTTTGGTTTGGGAAATCCCGGCAAAAGCCATTCCTTATTTATGGACTGCAAACAACTCGCTTGTGTTATGATCCTAAAGTCATTAGGCATCACATTGGATATTCAGATGGATTAATTCCATATATTCCGTGTATTCCATAAAAACCAGGGGGGTAGCAAAGGGGCCCGACTCCAGGCTGCCTTCGGAGATATTGGCTGCAGATAATCCAAGCTTTTTTTGATTAAAACGGAGCAGAATTTGAATAGGAATGCATTGTTTGGAATCCATTTCCATCGGGCTCCGGAAGAATTCCCGCTCGGAGATAGATGTGGTTCCACTTAACAGGCGAGGGATTAAAAAAAAGCCCTGGGGTTGGGGCTAATTCCCGTCATTATGTGTTTTTGGGGGGATATAAATGGATTCGGTGTAATGGGCCTGATTGGAAAATGACCTGGTTGGGATGGGAAAAGGAAAGGGGCTGTAGGAAAACTGCTGGGATCCCGCGGGGTGCTGAGGGGCTGCCTCCATCCAAGCCCTGATTGGAAAATTGTGGCTTTTCGCAGGCCGCTATTTGAGCCATTAGAAGCGGATTGGTTCCATTCCCGATGTTTTCCTTGCGCTGGAATAGCGTGAAACAAGCGTGTGCCGGGAATTACCCGGGATAAACGCGGGGAGAAGGGAACGGGGGGAGGGAAGCAGCGGCTCCAATTTGGGACAAGAAGCCCGGAATAACCCAAAGCCATCCCACGTCACGCTGGTGGCACCGGGAGGAGGATCCGAGGCCCCTGGAATGCGGAGATGGAAAATCTCGGCTTTATGATCCAAGGATTTCTCCGCGGGGACCGGGCGGGATGGCTTTGTCTGGGGGACAGGGATCCTCCGGCTTCCCTCGGAGGACTTTTCCACATTCTAATTGTTCGGAAATTGTTCATAAAATTAGGGAGCCTTGGAAGGGAAGGAGGGAAGCCGGGCGGAGGCGCTCCATGGAGAGAGCCGCGGCCATATGGAATGAGTTAGGCCGGGAAGGCAGCTAGGAGCGCAAATGAGTTCAAGAGACATCCCGATTTATTTCTGGAGAAGGGAAAGGCACTGGGAGCGTGGAGAGGAGCGGGAGCTGCTTCCACGGGGGTTTAGGAAAGGCAGGGAAGCTTGGAGAGAGAACATGTACAGGGAGAGCGCTCGGAGGATGTTTTTCCCAAGGATTTCCTGGATTTATTCACTTCTGTAGCGTGGGACAATCCCCGAAGCACGGAATTCCGGGGAAAATTCACCTGGAAAATCTCTTTACCCACTGGGAGCATTGCTTTTATCCTGCTCCTACCCCAGCTTTATCCAGCACCATCCCGGGCACGGGGGGAATCCTGGGAATTCCCAGTTCACCACAAAAACCTTTACACTGAGGACTGGGACACCTCCAGCCATTCCCAGTGTCCAGGAGGCCTCTTCCAGCCTGGTGGGAACTTCCAAAGAAATCCCTGCAACTCTCCCTCCCCGCAGAACGGTGGCACCTGGAAAGAGTGGCACAAAAGGAGCTGGAGATTTCCCAAAATCCACGGATTGTGCCCGGCTTCCCTCGGGGAGCTGCCGTGGCTCTGCGGGGGCATCTGGTGGCCAAAAGATTCCCGGGGATTCGCCTGGGACCCCCCTTCGCCATTCCCAACAGGGTTTGGGAATCCTGAAGGATTGAGTGGGAATGTCCCCTCTTCCTTTTTTTTCAAGGGATAGGCAGAATTCCAGCGCCTGGGGAGGGATTTATCCCGACCTCAGGAGAAGGCGCTGCTGGATAACCATGCCTGGAATGATTAAAGGGGATCGTGGCATCTCCTGAAAATTGGGATGTGCTGGAACTGGATTAAAGCAGGAGCTGGTGCTGCTCCGGGCGCTTCCAGCCTCATTCCCAAACTGGCCCATTCCCACTTAGATTCCCCACAAAGTGGAGTAACCGAGGATTTTCAGCCCTTCCAGGTGAATTTGAGGGAATTCCGCTCCCTCTGGAAATTGCCCTCGGTCTCCTCGGAACGAATCCCAAAAAAAAAAAGACCCAAACAATGACGCTTTAAGCTTTAAAATCCTTGGAATTATTTCCTCCCAAGCCTTTTTCCAAACAGCTCAGCCTCCCATTGGAAATGGGAGCTGCTGTTTACTCGGGTAAATAAAGCGTTTTCCATGGATCTCCTGGCAAACAGATTAAAGGATTACACTAAAGTCCTTCCCAAATTTTCCTATCGGGGTCCCAGAATCTCCGTATTTGATCCCGACCCCGCTGCCAGGCTGGAAGGGGATATCCCCCCATCAAGTACATCCTAAAAAAATGAGATTTTAAAGGATTTTTTAGGTTTATCTTCCCTGTTCCCTCTTCACACAGCGTTCAGAGCACAAACGGGACTCAGCCATGAAGAATTCCCGTTAAAATTCCCAATCTGGGAAGAATTTATTGGATTTCTAATAATAAATAGAGCATTAATAAAGCAGAGGAATAAATTTTCCTCCCTGTCAGGCGCGTTTTGGCACTTGGTAATTTGGGTCCATAAATGGCTTTCCAAGTGATTAATGGGATGTGGACGTGGAGAAATATTCCTTGGATTTCCAGGGGCCGGGATATTGATGTTGTGGTGTTTGAAGGGCTCCATCCCGAGGAGGGATTGTCCCATTTATAACCCCTCCAGACAGGAATGAAGGGGCTTTGATGTAAAATATTCCTTAAATGCTCTCCTGGATGGAAAAGCAGAGTTTTCCCTTCATTTCTGGCTGCGGAATTCCTGCCTGGAGCTGCTGGAATGGTGGTTTCTGGAATGGGCAGAGGAGGAATCTGGAAATCAGGGGCTTGGTTTGTCCCAATATTTTGGGATTTTCACCATTCCTGGTAACTTTGGCTTCATTTGGGGTAAAAGGAGATTCCAGACAGCCAGATTTAGCTCCTGGATTATGGGGCTGTGGCTTCCCCATCCCTGGATTTCTTCCAGGCCAGGTGGATGGTGCTTGGAGCAAGCTGAGAGAGAGTGGAAGGTGGATGGAATTTAAAGGCTTTCCATTCAAATTCCCTCAGTTTTCCCGGGTAAATTTATCCCAGTCCCAAACATCTCCCAGAGAAATTTTTATCCTTTAAAATTGATTTTAAAAATAATTAGGGGGAGGAGGAAAAAAAAAAAAAAAGTTTCGGAGTTCAAACCTGTCCTGAAAATAGTCAGCTTTTAAGTGGCGTTGGAAGCAGTCCCTAAATCCACGGGAGACAGGGTTTTTATTGGAATTTGGATAAAAAGATGGAATGGTTTTTAATCTACGGGAGGTTAAAGTCGCCATCTGAAGTTGGTTTGGGGTTTTTTTTTTTTTTCATATCCCACTTTTTTTTTTTTCTTTCCCCCCTTTAAACAGATCCCACTCATTTAAAAATTCATAAATAAGGGAAGGTCGTCAGAGCCCACTCCATAAAATATTTGGGTCACCTTCTAGGGAGCTGCCGGAGCCTTTTCCAGGGTTTTTTGGGCAATATTTTATAGGGCTGTCAGCCTTATTATGGAATGATGGCCACTGGAATTCCTTCATCCATAAATTCCCCTCGCCACGGACATTTCCACCTTCATTAGGAGGAGGAGAAGGAACCGCAGAGGCTTTTGATGAACTGAGGCTGAAGGGGCAAAATTCCAACGGGGCTGGGTTTGGGATGGTTTGAGAACAGATATTCCATGCTGGAGAAGCTCAAAGCGTGGGGGAAATTTATTGGCTGGGTATTCCAGGGATTTTAGGCTGGACTTAAAGCCTGGGGCAAGTCAGGGCTGGGGAAATGAGGGGAGCCACTCCAGTTCACAGTCCTGGGGTAATATTCCGTACATCCATGGATTTAGGATCACATTTTGGCATCTTAGGTCACAGCACGGCGTTTAAGGCTCTGACAGTAAAACTGGAAGAGGAAACTTCCAAACCCACAGAATTATTCCTAAATTCCAACACTGTCCACTTCCCCCAGGCAGCGAAGAGCCTGAAATATGAAGAGCTCCCAAACACAACACAGGATATCTTGGAGAAGCTGGAATTCCATGGATTATTTTAATTTGCTGTGCCAAAAATCAAGTGACCCCCCTCTGCTCCCGCTTGGTCGGAATCCCACAGTCCGGAGAATCCAATCAAGTGCCCTTTTAAAATGATTTTAAGTCCATTATTCCAGGTTTTTAAGATAATTTGGGGAAAGTCCAGGGGGAAGCCTCTGGCAGAGGATGAAAAGCCGGAGGCGGGATGGGAGAGGAGAAAACCGAGGAAAACAAACAATGAAATTCCCACAAAAATAAGCGATGACATTTGCATCCATCACTGGGAATTTGACCATGGAATGTGTGGCTCTGCTCCAGCCTGGAGCGTGCTTGGGAAGG
>VZTT01000047.1:7447-35371 GCA_013400855.1 Buphagus erythrorhynchus
CATTAACAATGCCTTTTGCTGGTAATCATGTAGAGGGATGTGGTATTGTGGAGAAAACAGTGTTCTACAACTTGAGAAGAAAAGTAGGAGCTGGAAATTTTATCACTTTTATTTAGTAGACACAGACTATTTATTCTTGTCCTTTATTAAAGAAGAAATACCCTGTATATTAGGACTAGGTATCTACAATTTGGCTAATGATAGATCATGAGTCTAATTGTCCCAGCCACGTCTCCATTGTTGTGTTCTGTCTTCTTACAACAGCATAAAACTTGTGTATACAAAAGCAGTGTTACAAAGATGAACCCAATGAAGCAATAATATCGCTTTCTAATCTAGAAAGTGAAAGTCTCCAGTGTTCAACAAAAGCTGCCTTGTGGGTTTCATTTCTCCTTCATCCCAAGGCACACAGTTGTCCAGCCTTTGTCTTCAAACTTCTCTCTGCCATGTAGATGAATACATATATCTGCTTTGTCTTTTCTTCATCTTCCTGAAGCTGGAAGGGAGGATAGGAAAGAGTTTCCTCTGAATGGACCAGCCCACAATATGTTTACCATGGATGATACCACTCAGTTCTGCAGGACTGAAAGTACCATTTAGTATTGTTATTGCAAAATAATGTTCATCAGGGAATTCAACTGACAGGCTGAGAACTCTTTTTGAAATTGTCTATTGTGTGGCTTTGAACAGCTCACATGCTCTTTTCAATCTAGAAGAAAAAGGTCTATAAACCATCTGCAAACTTACTTTAATATTGCAGCTGATAACAAAGGAATCTATGCAAGAAAGAAACACGCTTCAGCAATTGTTCCAAAAGTGTATTCTGTTTGGCAGTCAAGTTCAGGCTGCCCTATATCAAGTTATTTTGGAGGCTCCCTGATCTAACAAAACCTGAAGTATCACAGCACAAGCTGGCTTACGTCCCCAGTCAATGTTAGACTGAAGCAGTCGCTCCTTAAATGCTGCCTTGTTGTTTAACAAGTGCCACCCTTGGTCAAAAGAACAAGAAGTTTCTCCTGTACAAGGTAACTTGAAATGAATTTGAAAAATGATCTGCCACTTGTGTTTGTGGGAAAAATTTATGAGAGCTTTGTCATGGTCAGCAGGGAAGATTAATAGAAGCTGGGACTTGAGTCTATCAGTGCTGAAACACACCAAACCAATTAAATAAATGGAAACATTTAACAGAGCCTGTATCAATAAATACAGATGAATATTAATGCAGATCTATAAGATTTGGAGTGGGGCAAAATAAGCAATGGGAAGAATAAAAAATGCTTAGAGGGGAAGAACATTTCTGCTGCTGATGACCCAGAAGGATTTGGCACTGAAAGGAAAACTGTGCTAGGACTTGTACAGATAAGCTGGAGCTGTATTATTTTTCCATAATATATCTGCTTTACTTCCCTCTCCTATTTTTCAGCTGTAATCTTCACATAGCTTTTACATTTTTGGGGTTTGTGTTGCTTATATTATTGACTCATAATAGAGAGCAGACATGAATTCTTGTGTTTAATTACATGATCAATGCAAAGTTCATGATTGGATTTTGAAATGTACAGCACCACAGGACAGTTAACATAAATATGGGCATTACCTTTTCTCTAGGTCAATTAATCAGTGGGTGGCAATTCCTCCTAGCTGTGTATAATAAAACCATCCTTGTGACTGAGTAAGTTTCTCTAGAGTAGTTAACTTTCTGAATTTTTCCAGAGACCCTGTTTATAACTTGAGAAGACAAGGTTGTTGATGATGACAGGAGTCTTAGGACTGCAATTAGGCAGCTTTTAGGAGGTGTTTAGGTTTAACTAATGCTTTAGATGCATCTTTTAAGAGCATGAGAAAGTACTGGGCAGTGCTTGAAGGGAGTCTGACTGTGACAATAAGGAGTACTGTGGTGAAATGCAAATACTGAGGATTAGTAAGCGGATACAAAGATATTAAAATTCTTACATCAAAGAATGTGGCGCTCAAAAAGAATTTGTAGAGTCTGGTGTGCTGGAGGAAAGAGTATGTTATTCAGATTGGAAATTTTGCAGAACTTTGGAAAAAAATTAATTATTATAAAAATCAGGGGGCATTTTTTGTCTTTCAAATGACTGAAAAGGGGAATACATGTTCGGAATAAGAAATTCAATGATTTGTGTCTTTGTCCTCCATTTCCTGGCCACAGCATTAGTAACTGAGACATACACACACACACACACAATTTCGAAAAAATATGAAATTTTCTTAAGAACTTGATTTCTGCATGTCAATCAGTTATCTTTGGGGTGCAGCTTTCTTTCATAAGGGAACACTGCTGGAAGGGCTCTAAACAAGCTTCCTTCTATAGAATCCTAATGGAATTCGAGTGCCCCTCTGAGCTGGGAAGCATCCCTGGAAACAGAGCATCATGCAGTTAAATTCACCTTGCTGTATCTCAGCTTCAGTAAGTTGGTGGATGGTATGACCTCAGAGAGGTTCATCTCACTGCTAAAGGGAATTGTGTAGCTGAGTGAGAGAAGACAGGAAAACAAGCAAACAAACCACCACCAGCTACAACAATGAAATCTGCTGCTTCTAATTACAGACTGAACTGAAAAGGATCAAAATTTACTCTCTGCACCTGACATAGTTGCTTATAAAATTGTATATTCTACACTAACATAATTTGGAGCAGTTTGAAATTTCATTTCTCTTTTTTAGTTCTGAGGCATCTTTTTATTGCTTTATAATGACATGAACATCAAAATATTCAATATTTTTAGAAGGTAAGTAGGAAAATAAGTTTGCTTGCTGCCTTCCTCTTTCCCAGGAGGGCAATGGAGCACCTGCATATAAATAAGAGTGAAGCTTTGACTAGTTGTCTGAAAAGACAGGGAAGTATCCATTACTAAGCAAAGAAATAGGTTTTAAAATTTAAATCTAGTGTGGAGGCAATAAGAAAACTGACTATGCCAAGAAGATTGGTACAAACACAACCACATTGTCTATTGAATTTTGTTCCCATATTTTATCCTTAGGGCTCTTGAACTGGCCTATTGTAGCTTGACAAGACCACAAAAATAGACACAATTCTTTTGATTTTAGATACCCTATAGTTTTCAGGCCAGGTAAGTTTTATCAAGGAAACAATTCTGATAGGATATAAATATGTTTTTAATCATCTTTTGAAAATCACTGCAGAAATGTACTACTTATTTGTCCCATTCTTGGTGTGCTTCACAGAGCTAATATATTATATTGGCATGACACTTGTAGAACATCATTTTCACTAGGGGAATTCTGAAATTTCAACTTTTCTGGCATATTCTAGACATGCAAAATATTCCTTAAAAGGACAAGACAGCAAAAAATCTCTCTTTACTATCTCTCCTTTGGCACATTAGATTTTTATTTTGTTTTGTAACTTGTGTGGGTGGTTGTCTGTGTGATGACTTGAAATGAGAAAAATAATTAAAAGGACACCAATGTCAACTCTGAGACTAGCAGAAGTCCCTTCTCAGCCAGTCCTCAGGTCTGTGCCTTCCCTGACTACTCATAACATCAAAGAAGACCCAATTTAAATTAAGAGGCTCTAATAATCTCTTGAGACTTTTCCTGATAACTGCACCCATATATAGGAATAAGAGGAATTTATAGGTAATACTCTATGCTTCACAACAGATAAGAATGGATGAAAGTGTCAATTGGTTTCTGTGAAAATAATCTCCCTAAATGTCCATCTGTCAATTAAGAGAATTCCTCAGAAAGTGAAAGTGAACAACGGAGGGTTTAATTGTAACGTGCTATAGAATTATGGAATGACTTGGTTTGGAAGGGACCTTAAAGACAATCTAATTCCAAATGCCCTGCCATGGGGTTATAGTTTCACTATAATTGTCTAGTTTTGCAGTTTTATGCTACAGATTTTAATTACTAATTCCCAACTGTAGATGAACTTAAAGTGTATAATTCTTAGTGCATTATTAGAGTGTCTAGATGGTGAAGTGTTGGGAAGGACGAGAATTTAACGGAGGAGTTTTGCAGACATAGAGAAGGTTCTATAGGAATGAAAGCAAGTTTTGATATAGAAGAAAAGAGCTTCTGATCCAGTCTTACTGGGTAACTAGAAGGCAAAGAGCAAGTGAGTTGGAAGGGTCTTTTATGGCTTAGAGCAAAGGATAAATCCACCTCAAACAAAAGATGTTTTTTACCAAACAAAAGGATTTCCACAGGCAAACAAGAAAGCCAATGTTGCAAGAAGAGAAAAGATCTCAGAAATTTCCACTGCATAACAAGTCCCAAAGTCTAACATGTAACTACTAACTCCAATGATTGGCTAGTGACTAACATAATATGGTAATTTTAGCAGTTTGGATAGGTTGTATGTAAATGTAAAAGGTATTGTGTATGATGCTGATTGGTAGTCATGTATTAAGATGCTCTGTAATGAAAAGTATACAATGTATTGTAACCAGAACTAAAGGGGCTTCAGGACACACAGCTTGCCTATAGCCAGCAGCTCTAGGCTCACCCACGACCCTCCACTGCTGTCACCTCATCTCTGCAATAAACAGCGTTTTAAGAGCTGGCTGAAGCCTCCATCTCTCCATCAGGCTCTTACAGTGGAGGGTGGCTTATACCAAGTGAGACTTGCAGGTGCTATCAATTTCTTTGCACTATTGAATTGTTTGCTTAAAAGAAGATAAAACCCCATGTTCACCCTACATGATAGCACAGAACAAGTGAGGATGTTCTTCTGTTATGGCTGAAAAGAATCTCTGTTCCGGGTGCTGTTGGGAATAATGGAGTTTTGTTGGCTCAGCATGGTGTGCCTCCCTTTGAGACACTGGGATGGGAATTTCACTGAGACTATTATTAGAGCTCCTGTCTTCCCAACATCTCAAGAAAACCTGAGCTGAACCAGTGGGAAAATACATAACTCACAGTCACATTGATAGGCAAGAATTTTTAATTTTAGAGCGGTGGCAAGTACCCAAGCCACATTTTTAAACGTTTTGTGCTTGCTCAAAGGCAATTGGGTTATTAAAATAAGGTTCTTAGTGCTTAACCTTAGTAACAGCTCAAGCAGACAGTTTTATCAGACAAGAATATTCATTGTTCATCTACAGAGAACTCAAAAAATAAGCCCAGTGTCCTGATCCCCAATGTCATGTGCTGCAGAGTTGAGGTATCCCAGTGGCTTCCTGCAGCAAGTGATAGTAAATGATTTTTCTGTTCATTACCATATTAAATGGAATAGTGCTTTACTCTCCTATTCAGAGACACTTTGCTGGATCGCCCAGCATAATTACTTAAAAACACACTACTTTAGCAGAACCTAGCTGATTAATTTCCTAGCTTAGAAGAACACAGGTGTGCAAGATAAAAGCTTTCTTTGTTTGAATAAAGAGAAAATGTCTCATAGCTTTTCAAATAACTACCTTTAAAGGAATCTAGGTAAATGAAGACAGAAGTACCTGTTCAATGCTCATTCACTGAAAAGCAGAGGGATTTCTGCTCTGTCTTGTTTTTGAAACAATGTTAAAAGCTGTCCTAGTGTAATTGTATTGAGTCTAAAGAATTGTCACTGGAGATGAATTTAGTCCTGGTATCTCTGTTTTCACCTGCCAGAAAAAAAAAAAACGTTTTTAATCTGACTTTACATATTAATCACTCACAGACAAGGAGACGAGTCCTGGAACAATTCTGTCTTCTTTATAAGGACTTTCTAATTCAGCTTGTTATATAATGAGGTGAAAGGAAAGTCAAGATCACTCATTTTTTTAACGACTTTGAATCGGTCCCACAGATTTTATCAGGTTTACCCCCAAATCAAAAAAACTTCTAGCTGGATTAATAATTGTCTGAGAAAATGCATAATTTTAGAAGTATATTTGGAGCATGGAAAAAGAAAAAGCATCTTGGAAATTTATTAGCTGACTTGTGTACAATAAAGAAATTTGGGCTACTTTTAAATATCTTGAATACTCTGACTTTCAGCTTGGTGGGAAAAGTGCTGTGTTCATGCTCTGCCTAGCACTGAGAGAGTGGCCCTGCAGTGTCTGGGCAAAGGGCCTGGGATCTCTGGGCTGGCAGTGGCCAGGGAGGTGCTCTGGAGGCAAGGCTGTGCTCTCCTCCTGCCTGCCCTCAGACTGTCCCTCCCTGCACCAAACCTTCGGGCACATCTCACAGGCTCCTGCTCCCTGCACCCAGAGTGGAGGGAAAGGTGTTCAATTTAAAAAGCAGGCTCTTCTGTCGACATTTACCATGGCCTAATATTTTTCTTGGAAAATACATAACTTTCACAGTCTCATGGCTTCCAAATTCAGTATTGATAGCATGCATCTCCTGGAGAGCTCTAATTTAAGACTAATTCTGCCAGGTAGCCTAATTTGGAAATTAAAGAGATCTTTCTTTAATCAGTAAAGTTTCTCTCATTAATCAAAACTTGTGTCTATCAGATGCATTGACTTGCAGACCTAGTAGAACTTATTTGTTGTTTTGGCTTGTCCTAAAGAGTCACATTATATAATATAGATTTCAAATACTGCCATTTTGAAAGTGTTGCATTTTTGTGATTTCTCTTTTAAAAAAGAGGTTGGTTTCTCTTCCCTCACCATAATGGAATAATTGGTGGGCTGGCATGAATGAGTCCTGAGCTGCATACATCAGGGCTACTTAAGTCAACTTAAAGTCCTTCAAACCTCAGTTGATAATTAGAAATGAGAGTATAGGCAGGGTCCTCAAATCCTGATTAGAAGTCACTTAAAATAATTACAAAAGGAATGAATGCAATTTGAAGTTTCTCACCTTGGTAGGGTAATCCTTGTTGGTGAGCAGAAATCTCCATAAAATATGCTTGAATTTGATAATGAAAAATTTCAGATTATGTGTTTAAAAAAAAAAAATCATTGTTCAGATATACAAAAGTAACCCAAAGCAGATGGAGACAAATGTCAGCAGTAAGTTAACAGTCGTATAGTTTTTAACATTAGGTGTTATGTTCTCTATTACACTATATAGAATTACTATTATTGCATTGTCTTTAATAGTGGAAATATTACTTTGATAAACCAGCTATATTTAGGCATAACTGCCCTTTTTTATCATTCATGACATTCACTTCCAAAACACCCATGCAATTTCATTATGTGAGTCTATTTCCACCCTCGCCTCCTTATATTTTAACCTGAAATTTCCCTCATATATCAATTATTTCCTCCTTTTACTTTTCCTATTTTGATTTCTTCATTTGTGAGACACTGATTGAGAATCACAGCTGTTTGAGAATGAAGTTAAAATATCTGCTTGGGCCCACAGTAAAGCTTGAGGACTGGGATTTTTTTGGAGACCCCTCATATTTCCCCAAAATCTTCTGAACAGTAATATACACATTATGGAGTACTGCTGTCATCTCAAGGCAGTCTTCCATAAAGTATTGACCATTAGTGCACTATCTGTCCTACTGCATCATTCACATGATTCATCAAGAGCCAAGAAGGAACAGTTTGATTTTTCTGGCTAGTACACAATCGCCCTTAATGTATTTGCTGAGATTTAAATTCAAAGCCAGGTATTGCAAGGATTTCAAATACAATGTCATTAAAAGCTTTTGTGTCTTCATCAAGAGCTGTAGTTTAAGCTGTATGTATCCTACACCTTCCTAGTATGACTGGTTTTTAGGTTTTTTTGTTGATTCCCCCCTGCTCTTACTTGAATTCACATTGCCTTGGGAACAGATTTGCAGCTTTGTCCTGATCTTGTCATTGTGTAGATGGCAGAGCAGTACTGCAACGATACCTTACTTTCATAGTAAACCAGTTTTCACTTCTTCTCCAAGTCTATGAGCTATCAGGATTTCTAAAGGGAAAAAAAAATAGAATTGAGTAACTCTTTCTCCTCCTGCTAACAGAAAGGAGAACAGCGAACAGCAACTTACATTTATGCTCCTTCTGAATTTTACTTTTTAAAATTATATTTATATAGGATAGAATGAGAAGAGAACTTCTTCTAGATGTATCTGCATCTAGTAGATAGATGTTCATGCTCCTTTCCAGGAGGGCTGTGCCCATCTGATGAATCCACATGCACACCTCTTGGCACAGCTCGTTCCTGTTATGCTTTGTGCTGACCCATTTTGTTTTTGTGTAACAGGAGACCAGGAAAGCATTGGCAGGATTGCATGCATATGTCCAAAAGTTTCTTAAACATGTGTAAGGATTTTAAAGTACATGCATTTTGCTGACCCAAGAACCAAACTCTCAGAAACCTGCAGCCTAAGGATGTCAGAGCACAGTTTTGGATCTTCCATTTTGGGGAGTATGCCTGTCCACAGAGGGTGACTGTGAAAAGTTGTGGCTTTGAGCTGGTGGCACTCTTTGTGTCTTTATGTTGTCCAGGAAAGTGGAGTCATCATCCCTGGATATGTTTGACAAATGATTGTACATGACACTTAGTGCTACGGTTTAGTTGACAAGGTGGTTTTTCATCAAAGTTTGCACTTGATCATCTTGGAGGTTTTTTCCAATCAAAATGATTTTGTGGTTCTGTGATGTGAGAAGCAAACTTTTCTGATCAATTAACTCACTCATGGAGATCTCTAGGTCAATCCAGGGAAGGAGTACACAACATGAGAAAAAAATGTTAATTCTATATTTAGGGCCTGTTTAAGCTTAGATAGGTTTATAACAATTTTTATAATAAAATCAAAATGACAGGAGAAGAAAAACATGCCCATTTCAAAATATTTCACCCAGAACTTCCATGCCATGCAAAAACTAGTTTTAATTCATATATCTTATAAATCTCAATAGAGGAAAAAAAACAGTGCTGCAAATTTCTTTGGCTAAATGAGGTAAGGTTACTCTTTAGGGGAACAAGGTAGAAATGTGTGTGTTTAGTGGCAGACTATGCTGGCTATGTATTTATGGACCTTTACATCACTTAAGTACTTTTACTGTCCTTGAAAATATAGATGCTCAAAAGTTCTTTGTAGAGTGTGTCATAAAAGACAGTGGTCAAACAGGAGTAATATGCAGGTGCTGAAGCTCTTAGCAATATTTATTTTATCTTTTAAAAACAAGACTTAGTTTGAAGTTAATCTCTAACTTCTTTTTTCTTCTGATATTACTTTGAAAAAATAGAGGAAGATAATCTGTGTATCAAGTTACAACTGTTTTTTTTTTAAATTAGGTAGAATTTTGTGAATTTGTTGGAATATTCTGACCATTTATTCTGCATGCTATCTTAATTTGAAAATCTCAGCATGAAATATCTCATTTTCCTTTATTATCTGAGGCTGTCTATATCTAGGAAACCCATGCTGATGTCACTCATAGAAGGACAATGTAAAAGAAAGTATTTTCATTCTTGACTTGCTACAGAAACAAATTTGAATTTCTTTTTAAAGACAGATGATAAACATGCATGAAAATGTGCTCTATTCCAATGAAATACTGAGATCAAATTGTGAGATTTTTTTTCTTCCCTCAGCTTAATGCATATAGTAAGTACTAAAGTGATCCTTCATAGAGCATAGCACCTCAATTTAATGGGCATTTGGTATAAGGTCAGCTTTGGAAGACTGTCATTCTTATATTGCATCTTTGCAAAAACATTGCTATTGAATTTTAGAAACACTAATTTAGAGTTTTAAATACAGAATGTCTGGAATATATCAGAGGAAGAATTGTTGATTAAGCTTTTACATAGGATCTGTTCTAACTGAGAATGCTCAAATACCACTTTTCTTGCAGAGCCAGCTTTTAAAATAAGCCCCACAGTGTTGGCTAGACTATGCAATTCCCAGTGGAGCAATAATGAGATGGAGAGGGAAAGAAGTCCCCGTTCCACTCTGTGCCCAGCTTCTTCCTCTGACCCTCAATTTAGTGACTCACTTAGAGTATACCTGGGTTACTTTCAAGCCTTTATACAAACATGTAATTTTCTGCAAAAGGCTTCAGTTTTGCTGGTCCACTGTAGATTCCTAACACCAATTCACACCTATAATGCCCAACAAACTGGACATGATGTTTATTGGGTGACTTCAGTTGTTCCTGCCAGCCATGAGGACACCATCAGAGTGTGGCCAGTATAACTCCACACAAAATGCACTTAATGTCTGCACAAGCCTTCACCTCCAGTCTGGGAACATGTTTGGTGGTAAAGTGAGGAGTTGTACAAGGAGACTACTAATCCTTTCTAATATCTATTATCTATCTAAATTCCTGTCAGGGAATTTATTCTTTCTAACAGAAGCTGTTTCCACTTAACAAGGCACTTCTGGAACTTTTCACATGGCCAAGGCAAGGTGTAGTTGCTAAGCTGAGCTGTTCAGGTGTCACCTGACCCACACCTGGGGCCACCTCAGCACCCACAACTGGTAACCTCTGCAGACCCTTCTTTTGGACAAGGTGTGGCACCATCCTGCATGTGCCAGGCCAGGGCAGCTCTCCCTGCACAAGAAGAGAGCTCCAGCACAGGGGTTTCAGACCCACTGTCTCCACAGGGCTGTTTGGCCTCTGCCCTGCTGCTGCTCACTGCATCTCCCTCTGTCCACATATTATTTTTCCACCCTGATGCCTGCAAAGGACATTGCAAAAATGTTGTGGCTCTTTTCCTTGAGGTCTGGGTAAGTACATTTGTAGGAGTCTTTCTTCCACCACTTTTGAGTCCTGAGACCCTAATCTACACCCATGTCATTTAATTCCTGACTTATTTAAACATATGACCTGTACTTGTTGGCAGAAATGAAAGTTTTGATCTGAGACAAAGGGTGAACATGTTTTGAGTGTCATGTACTAGCAGCAGAGATCACCACATCCGAAGAGTGCTTCACAATTAAAGACATTGCAGCCCCCCCATGGCATTACATGCTAGAGGAAATAGAGGAAAGCTACATTAAAAAAAATACTTAGAAACTGAAAAATCCTATTCACTATGCAAAAAAGTTAGATTTTAATATATGCTCAGGTGTCTATGAAAATTAATGAAATGTCAGTTTGAGAGCTGGAAATATATTTTTAGATAATATTTTAATATGAGCAGGTGAAGATAAAGTACATCCCATGGAGTCAGATAAATAGAAAAGTCTGCTGCACTTACTTGCCAAGCATATATGCAAATAATTGCATTGAAGTGGAGCACTATTTAGACCAGCTGAGAATTAATATCATGTTTAGCAGGATGCATGGGAAAATGGATACACTGCTTCACCTGTAAGATGTATGCTTATTTCCATAAGGGCCAAAATTATGAGGAATTACTGAAAGATTTCAGCACCTTCTCAGGTATAGTGTGATGATAGTGTGCTAATGGAAATCAAACAGTATGAGTTGAAAGTAGCTGTAATCTTCATGCCTATTAACAGTTGTAAAATCACTGACATTAACCACAATATCATTCAGGATGGAGTTTAAGACATTGTTGGGCAGATGGAGGAAAGAGGAATTAAATCACATTTTCTTTGGAAAACTGTATATGGTCCTTTGCTTTGTTTTTCATGCCTGCTCTCACACTAAAAAGAAATCTCAACCTTTTTATTATGATTATTAGTCATAGTAGTAGTAGTAGTAGTAGCAGCCACCAGTTTCAATTAAATTTGGCAGAAAACTGAAGCTCTCACAATTATTTAACTCTTTCAAGTCTTATGGAGCTGTGACACTTTTGCAGTAGGCCCAGTAAAGAAAGGCTAATGTTAGCTCACCAAGCAATGCTTGGTCAAATAAACAGCCTCCATATGCTTTGGCATTTCTTGTACCATCTAACACAACAATCACCCCCAGGGCACTGACCTGTAGGAAGACAGACCATTTGGTTGGTGGCTGCTGAACTAGTTTTTTAGTTCACAGAAGATATTCCTCAAAAATTTAATCCTAAACTACCAGTCAAAATATTGCATTTTTGCAGTATCTTGTGAAATGGCTGGGTGTTGTTTTTGTTTTATTTTATTTTAAATCAACAGTGTGTTCATAAGTGACTGGTTGAACAATACTCTCAACACTTTTCCACCTATTTCTTTTCTATCTGAAGCTCTAATGCTGGTTCTGTGGTTATAATTCTATTTCAAATACTGATATGCAGAACTATTTCCATGAAATTCAGTATTAGGAGTGTGAGGGAAAGAAATGGTGAAGAATGTGAGACATTAAGCAAAAGTATTGCTAAGCAGGGTGAGTCTTTAACAGTCTCCAAAAGCTGGTAGTTGAACTTTAAAGGTTGTGTACGCTTCAGCAGGCAAAAGCTGTGGTTCAGCAAACCTTAGACTAAGTGGCACTAATGCTAAATGCACATTGCCCACTTCCATAAAAAGAGCAGTGAAAAAACCCCTCAAAATCACACTCTCTTAGGGATTTAGGAAAAAAGGTGACTTATGGGTGGATGAGATTAAAGCATCATATAAAAAAGCTAAGTGTTCTGAAAAACACTTGAATCTCTTTAAGAAATAGAATTGACACAGAGGAATCAATAAGTGTTAAACCAACAAAGGACCCCATTGTAGAATCTTATTGATAAGGCATTGTGGCTTTACAACTTCTTTGTTTTTAGGGAATTTCTGTGATGACTCAGGTACATGAATGTCAATTACTTCAGTATCATTTTCTCTTTTATGTCTCACAGGAATTAATTGTCATTGTCTTACAATAATAATTAAATACATTTACTCAAGGAAAAAAATGTAGGTAAAAACAGAATGATGTTCCAGATACATTAAATATTACCCAGTTTTAATAAGAATGCATTTAGCATTATTTACTATGAAGTGTAAGAAGATCTGCAGGTACAGCATTCAGGATTCTTGACAATATCAAGCAATTGTACTTGTCAATGAAGTTACTTTTCTTCTCAGTATTCTTTACAAGAAGCTCTTTTCAAGAGATGCTGTTTTGATATTTATTTAAGTAGTTTTAAAACAAAGCCTCAGGTTGTGAAATAACATGCATGTCACTGGCTTTTTCTACAAATTGAGAGCCAGTGCATCTTTTCAACAAGTCTCAGTTTACAGTTAGCTGGCCATGTTAAAGATTTAAACTCTCAGTTAATGTTTGCTCTTTTCAAGGGAAGATAGTTTGCTACATCTTGCTCTCCTGCAGACTCTGTGTACATCCTTTCTCTTGACAAATGGACCCAGTGCTGTACTAAGGTTTCAGCCCTGCTGCCCATTACTTTACTTTCAGATAAACAGAAGCAATTTATCTGGTGGCCAGAAAATGTACACTGTTCAGCTTTGTCAGAAGGAAGGTATGACAGTCAAAAGAATTGCAGTGGCTACAGAAGTAAGTATATGCTGTCCTTGGCCTCGTGAATTCACAGATCTCCTTTCCTTGCTTGTGTTTTGATAAGTTTAGTACAATTCAGACCCTGTATCTGATGTGGGGCCATAAGACTATTCCTGCAGTGTTTAGCTGCTAGCACTTTGTTAGAAATTCACTCACAGTTTCTGTTAGTTAGTGTCTTTCTTTCATGTCTATACTGCTGGAAACCCTGGGGCATAGGCCTAAGGCAAAATAATCATGCTTTCCTTGCTGGAATCAGGAAAGTGAGAATCTCCCAAGTGAAGATAGTTTCTCTTTCCTTCCTTTTTTATCTTTAAGTTTTGTTCTTTTGTCCAATGTAGTACCAAACAGGTAAACTGTGGCACATAACTATTATTAAGATGAAACGCCTCCCACCTTTCTGCATTGTTTTTTCCTATTCTTTTTGTTTCGTTTCTTCTATTCATTTTGTTGCTTTCTTTAAATCTTCCTTAAGAGGCTTTCAGAAATCCATTTAGTCTGACTCAGTTTTAAATATAAATAGCAGGCAGATCACTGTCCCAAATATCATCTGTGTGACTCTCTTTAGCACTTAAACAGCATCCGGTATGTGCCTGGCAGTGGCACAGAGACAGGAGTCTCTGCAGACTAAGCTGATTTAGACACACGTCATGAGACCAGCATGTCAGTAATTGCCAGTTTGCACACTGAAGAGCTCCTATCTGGTAGTGAAGGAGACAATTTCGTGATAAATTACCATGGAGTAGGTCTTAATATAGGTCATGTATATTTTTACTGTGTTACAAGTTAACTCCTTAATGACTCCAGCAGTAACACATTTGTCTGGCTGTACCCAGAGATCAGAATTTCCCAGAGGCAGAGGTCTGTAACACTGTTAAAGTACCTGTGGTATCTACCAGACCTTTCATGTAAAGATTTTGAAGAAGAAGAAAATGGACCAATTTAATTACTGTAGGTTTAGCACATTTCACCCCGTTTCTCTTCTATGGCATGTCTTAATTTACCAAAAATACTACCTGGAGGATAACCTGTGGACTCTTAACTCACTTATGCTTCAGCATGGTTCAATATGAGGTCACCACCTGTCTTGGAGTTGTAAATCCTGGCCTAAAAACATGAAAGCTCAACCTGTTTGTGTCAGCATTTAGTTTATCTGTGCAAACACAGAAAGATTATATGTAGAACTGATAGCTCTCAGGAGCTATCAAAAATATTTATTTTTATCAAAAATAAATGGTTGGAAATATCACTGACAAATTTTACAACCAGGAATAATTTCCATCAAATTTCTGCTATAGCAAGAGATTTAAAATTTAAAAATCCTCCAACAAGGTTTTCCAACAATGTAATATTGTCTTAGACTTCTTTATTTAATTTAATTATATTGCACAATCTATATGCCAAAATCACACAAGGAAGAAGTTCTACTTTTTTATAGCTTTGAGTAGGAGTGTCTATTTTGGTATTATGCTTCTAAGGAAAACCACCTGTCTTTAAGTCCAATTTTTGAACTGGTAAAGATATCCCCATTAATATGGTTTGACTCGATTAAACTTCAGATTAAAGAAGAAAAATAAATTACTTGTTTCAAGAGAGGGTTGAAAAACAATTTGTCTGTTCCCTTGTGATATCAGCAAGCCGTGTTGAGCTGCCTGAAACACTTTGTAGGAGACAAGTTTGAGTTTTGCCCTCAGCTGTCTGGAATTAGACTGAGGACCCGTGAGTACAGGGAGGGTGATACAGGACATGTAGGCATGATGCTCCACAACTGGCAGCTGCTCACTTTCACAATAGTTTAGTCCAGTTAGATCTTCATTTTTCACTGTAGCAGATACATTTGCTCTCAATTTTCTGATGGTCACACTAAAGTACTTGCATGAAGATTTATTATACTGGTGAAAAAAATAGGTGACTTTCTTTCCAAAATAGATCCACAGTTAAAATGAATGCTGATTTTTATCTTTTCTTTCTTTGTGTCAAGCTTTGTCCTCAGAATTCTGAAGTTGTTCTTAATTTAGCATTTTTACCTCTCTTGGAGGATGTTACACTTAAATGAGCCTTATCATTCCAGTGACTATATTTTTAAAAAGAGGTGTAAGGAAGAGATATGGTGGCACCTTTGAATTTTAAAAGTGTAGTATATGCTACAGGTCACATTGGAAAAAATATAAGTGCACTATCTGCTAGAAGCCATTTCAATCACAGAACTTTATTAACAGTGTTCTTTTCTCTCATCATGATGCACTGCATTACATATATATTTTTTATCAGTATTAATGTTTGCTACAAGCAGGTGAAGCAAGAAAATATATAAATAAAGTGGCATAAAGTAGGATTAAGTGGAATCACTCCTCAAGGATTATCAGAGCACCTTATATCTCACAGAGTCTTATATCATCATATCATGTGGAAACAGCTTCTATTTTATGAGATTCTCTTTAATTCCTAACCCTTGCCCTCCTTCATTACAGCAGACATTTTTTGCTTGATATTAGTATTTTAACCACTTAGTAGCTCAAATTTAGCCATTTAGCTTTACGAGGCATTCAACTTCACACAATTTTTTAAAACATAATTTAACTATTAACCACTACACCACAGTTTCATTTTTACATTTAAATAATATTTTCCATTTTCTTGCCAATTCATGTAAATTAGTAAAGGTCTTTAAACATGACAGTTTTTTTTCCTCCTTGCACTGATGTCTGTTAAAGGGATTTTTATGCAATAAAAGTTGCATAAAAGTTGCAATATGTCCTGCATATTCAAAACCATAAATGCAAGTAGATACTTAGAAGATCATGTGAAAGAAGTGTAAGTATCAAACATCTCTCAATGCAGATACCATTTTTTATGACAAAATTTTTGGCCAAGACAAGTGGTTTTTCATTGTTGTCTTGGTGTCTAAGCAGGAGAATATCAAACCCATTTATTTGTCTGGGCTTGTGACATTAAAAACCAGTCGTGACTATTAAAAAAGTGTTGAGATATAGTTGATAACCTGAGCTGGTTGAGCAGAGGCTAGCAAGGTAACCATCTGCCCAGCAAGACAGAGAACTCTCAAACTGCATAATCAAAGTAAATCTTAGTTTATCCAAGAATTATCACAGCTTAATTTTATATATAATGTCAGTGCTCTGGTTTATCTGTATACTCAATTGTCTAATATGCATTTGGCTGATAGCTGGAAAATAAATCAAGGCTCTACATCTCTACACCAGGTCACTATCCTGAGTTCAAAGTGTTCCTTTCTGGTGGAAGATTCTGATCCTTTAAGAACCATCCATCTGTCCAAAGTTAAGATCAGTTGCCAATAACATGTAGTTTCCAAAAATGTCCAATGCTGACACTTCCATCATCCCTCTAAGAAATCTCTTGCATTTCTTACCACTTCTTATAGGCAGTTCCCACCACCCTCAGTCCAAATGCCCAGCCTAAGGCCTTGCTTTACATTTATGAGATCTTTTTTTCCTACTATGCCTTCTCAGAGCATTAGAGACAATTTTTGGGGATTGTCTAGATTGAAGTGTTCAACAATTCTCATCATAGCTATTTGCATTAGGAAGCTTCCACCTGGTCAAGCTCTCTCCAGCCAGGATAAACAAAGACAATTAGAGTGTCAGTGTTTTCTAAATAGCCACTTTTGCAGAAAATGGCTTTCCTTTTATCTAATAAAAGTGCAATTGAATGTAATTTTGTTCTTTTAAGTAAACGATTCTCTAAAAGAGATACAATTACAAAATCACAACTCAATCTGTAAAAAGACCATGCTCAGCAGGTTCCAAGAAGTAGATCCTGGATTATCTTTTGAGTTCTTCAAAACAGTCTTTCAAGTGCCACAGCTTAATAACAACTGATAGTTTCACTTTTGTACATAAACTTAGTCCTTTAAGGCTTGCAGCATAAGATAGCCATCTTGTCTTCTTTTGTTGTCAGTGGAAAATAGAGGGACTGAATTGCCTTATGGCTGCTCCTGACTACAGATGAAACCCAAACAACAGCCTATGACTGGCCAGTACATTTTTTATCTTTCACTAAAAGAAGCATTATAAATTCAATCCTATTTGTAAAGTTACCATCCTCTGGTGAATCTTGAGAGGATTCCAGCTCTTCCTCCAATCCCTACAAAACTCCAGAATGTCTGCAGCTGATTTCTTTCTTTGTTGAAAGAAGACTTTTGTCCAGTCCTGTAGAGTTCATAGCCACTTCACTCTCCTTGTTAGTTCCTACTCAGATCATATGAACCTTTACTAAAGGTCTACACAATTCACTATGAAATTAATTGAAAGTTTCTCTCTGATTTCACAAGGCTGTGAACTAAGCCTTTTTGCTTGCATTGTGACCCTATAGGATTTTTCTAGTCTTCTCTCTTTTCTAGTCAACTCTCTAAACTTGATGATCAGCTCCTGATTCAAACAGCTGCCAAATATCCTGCTGGGCACTAAGTAACTGCAGCTAATTTCCCATTCACAGATGATGAAGCCTGACATACATACAACACAGCACGTGAGATTTAATCTTAGCTTTCTAAACTATACTAAATGGAGACGTTAGCTGTAATTCACAGTTTATTTTCTTTGATTTCTGAGTAGATATAGTTTAAAGCTACCACGAATCCTTCATGTGTATCTTTTTGATGCACACTTGATTTCTCCTATATTCCATTAATAATAAGAGCATCCAAGAGTGTTACTGTTGTTCACAAATGTGCTCTGTGCCAAAATACATTTTTACCCACATAGCGTCATCTTTGTTAATGGCAGGGTATAAGAGTCTGGGGAAAAAAAAGAAGCACTTCAAGGCATAGGCTCTGCTCTTGCTAGCAAGAACAGATTAGGGGTCTCATACAAGCATGGAGAATTGCCTGCCACAACTTCTTTCTCGTTGTGCTGCTATTTTAACTACTTGAGAGCCCAGATCTGTTTTGTGCAATGGCTCTGTCATTTCTGGGGAGGTTACAACAGGAAGCTGTTGCCTGCCTCGGGGAGCTCCCAGTTGCTCTGCCACATAGCCAATGCCAGTGTTTCCCATATGAGTCTGGGCTGCTATTCCAGTGCTCCTCTCTGCTGCCTTCATGACAGATGGTGCACAGCTCTGCAGCGGCCACAGCCAAAAGTAACTCGTGGAGGTGTGATTCCACCATAAAGATTTTCCAGCATTACTGCTCAGAAAAACTCCCGTGTCAGGAAGTGACAGTTAAAAATTCTATTATGTACCTAGAAGCATTTATTCACTCCTCATTGAACACAGAGCTGGAGGGTTCCTCTGTGCCTATTAGTGCCAATTTGCATTACCTGAGCATCATGAATTTCTGCTGCATCAAAGCTAACATATTGCATTCTGACTTGCCAAGTTTGGGGAACAGCCATAATGTTGTGGAGGTCCTTAATAGTCATTGGAACATTCTCACACGTCAGAGAAGCTGCACAGTCAGGTAATGGGCTAACAGGGAGGGCTTGTCATCTGGGGCCAGTGCACACTGCCAGCCTCGCACACGAAGCAGCTGCACCCAGAGCAACTGCAAGAGCAGCTGGGTGGGCTGTGTGAGCCTGGTGGCAGCACCTCAGCAGCACAGTCACCCTGCCCATGGCTGGATCACAGCTCACTTAGGGACATGTGCAAGCATCCCACGGAAATGAGGAAGAGCCTTGTCTGATATCCAGCCTACAGAAAGCCCAGATTCAAGGCAGTCTTAAGGAAAAACAAGATGGTGCAGTCCAGAGACTAAAAGTATTATGTGAGCTCTTAGGAGGCATAAAGAAAACTCTGTAGCATAGGGACAATTAATTGAAGCAAGAGAGATTTCTTTTTAAATAAGCTACCTATTCCCCAAAAAAGCTAAGACTACAGGTAGTTCTACTGGGACGCTATAAAGGGGAACAACAGTTCTTAATATGCACTTGTTTTAAAACAATGCAAAAATAGAACTTCTGGGGGGAAAAATTAACATGCATCTCACCTCAGTGACCTAATAGTGATAATGACCATTGTAAAGTTAGGTCTACAGAGGCATATTTGTGCCTCTTTGGATACTATAAACCTTTAGGCTCCCCAGTACCAGGATCCATACTGGCAATCATATCCTAAAAGAATATAGGCTAGCAGCCTTTGTCATTTGCATTAAAACATCTTAGAGCTGAAGGCAGGTATTGAATTTTCAGTTAAGGGTGTTATAAATTGACTTTAACTCTCCTCCTTTCTCATCCTGGCTCTAGCTGGCTTCACTTCTTCACTGATGTTCTTCACTTCTCTGATTTCTCAACTTGAAGCAGTATGATTGCTTGTTGACAGTGAGTGTACTGTATAATGTGCGTACCTTTAAATTGCTTTCAAGCTGATAACTCTTTATAATAAGCTTTGAGACAGTGCTCAGCATGTTTAATGTTTCTATTATTTTTCTACAGAATTAAAAACCATTGCCAATATTTTTTTTTTCCTTGTTTAAATTTTCTTACTCCCAATCATCTGGAAGAGAAAGACTTAAGCTACAGGTGCACAATTCTGAGCACAGCTGTCTCTCCTGACTGTTTATAAAGGCTTGTCATAGAAAATAAGACCACTGCCAACCTAGCTTGTAACAGGAAAATATGTATTCACTGATTATTATTTTTGTTTGGGTTTTATTCCTCTGTAAAATAAAAATGCAGATGTAGAGCTCTATGTGTTGTTGGCACTGGTGCCCCATAGGTCTTGTCACAGTAAATTAAAAGAAAATAGATATTTGCTAATTTGTGGTTAGAAAAAAAATAAAATTAAAAAAAGGCATTAACATGATAGTCCCTTCATAAGTCTGGCAACAACAGGGAAAAACAACTTCACAGCCTGATGTTGTTGTAGCTTGGCAGTCAAATGGGTTTGTGTAGGCTGCTGTTGGCAGCAGTTTTTATTAGCTTAGAGTCTCCTTTCTAGAAAGGCAGAGCTGAGCTGCCAGACCCAGATGTCCAGTTTGTGCAAGCAGGACTCACTTGTACACTGTCCTGCTGAGCAGCCCCCTTGAGCATCTCCCATCTGCCTGCCTCTAAGAGCAATTCTCTTATCATTATAACATTGTCCTTAAATACCCGGGCTTTAATTTATACATTTGCTTTAAGCTAAATTTCCTGTTATGTTAAAGTAACCATTAATAATCATGGCAGAACTTCTCAGCAAGGAGAACTGAGTCACATTTCTGTATACTTTGAATAAATGCCACTATCACTACAAACCACAGATTGGAATTTTAATTATTAGTAGTATTTATGCTTCACCTAGTAAGCTAATATACAAAACTAATCTAGGATCACTGTAATGTTTACTGGTTACCTTTGGTATATCCCACAAAAGAGAGAGCACTTGCAGAAAAAAATCAGCACCACTACTGATCAGATTATTATTATCCTCCTGGTGCATCTGGTCCCATGACTGCAATAAGATCGGAAGGATTTAGCTCTTTTTCTTTCTGACTCCCTGAAAAGAAATATGAAATTATAAATTCTTCCCTGAGAGACAAAATAGAAGGAATTAATCATATCCTCATGACAACAGAATTCTTTTCAAGTAATGGCTGTTACTAGAAAATATTTTAAAACATTTTTTTAAAAAAAGTATTCTTATTGCTGTTGCACTAATTATACTTCAGCAAATACTTTCTATATTATGAAGTTTTGAAAATTAGATCTTTCCAGAACTCTGGAGATGAACCTGGTGAAGATTCCAAATTTTTCAGGATCCAGAAACACTCCTAGATAAATTGTGTATATGGAATAATGTGTAGCTTTGGTATGTTCCTCTTACAAAACTATTCTCAACAGCTCTGTATTAAGAAAGATTTTTCAGTGCAGCTAGCATTTGGACTGGAAGGAATAACATTTTGGAACATGAAGGGATATACTTTCAGGATGCAGTGATATTTGCTCTGTTATTGTAGATGTCCCAACAATGTGATTTTTTTTTTACTCTGTACATGAGAGGTTGAGGGCTCTTCAGAAAATAAAACTTATTTGCTAGGTTATTGTCAGTCCCTCCTGAGAAGGGAGCTTTATTCAATCAATAGAAGAAAAGATCACTACCATACCTTACCATGCTGGCAGCAATGTTTTAAGAAAACAACTACACCAAAATCTTAGGTGATAGAAATTAATTTCTGTGAGGAAGAAATTGCCCCCATTGTGCAGCTAAGTAGGTGTACTCTGGCAGTTCTTTGTTTTGCTTCTGAATTGTGGTGGGTCATTTGAAGGTTGGAAGGGGTTGGTTGGTTATACTGGAGTCCATTTTTTTGTAGCTCTGCACCTTGATGTGGTATACCCAGTTCAGAACAGCCCAGTACTTTGAGTGACACAGCTGAAGACTTCTCCTGGCATTGTACTAAATATTTCATTTGTGGCTCTAAACTCAATGTGGTTATGTCAAGGATAAGATCAGGCAAACAAATATGTCATATGCTCATCTCCTGTCTCTCCATTATTCAAATAGCAGTGGAATTATGTCTCCATTTACTTCCTCTTTGGCTTAACTGGTATGTATTTAGCCCTTCTAATATTTCCATAAGTCTGTTCTCCAAGTGAATTATCACTTTTGTTTTGCTACCCTGGATTTCTTTCAATCTGTCACTGTCTCTTGTGTAATGAGATGTCCAGAACTGCTGCAGGTGTAGCTGTATTTATTGCCCTACATAGATGAAATATCTTCTGTAGATTGAATGCTATTTAAAAAGCTGTGGACTTTCTGCTGTCAAAGTGCATGGCAAAAGAATTTCTTGATTGCTTCATCATGATTAGGTCTCTTTCTGTATGTTCAACAGTGAGATGTTAATTTTTTTTTTTTTTTAATTAATAGAAACAGCTGAAGAAACATAGTCTTTTCATTCCCATAGATGTCTGAAGCAGCTGAAGTCTGATTAGGTAGCTCCCTAGTACTTGGCTGAGGTTAAGCAAGACGTGCCCAGTATGAAATTTGCAAAAATTAAGTTACATCTTAAGTGACAAGGAAGTGGACTGAAGAGAAGGTGAACATGATTCTGTGAAAGAAAGACATTTCAGTCCATGCTCACACCTTCTGGTACATAAAAATGACAAATACACCTCCTTCTTGATTGACTCATTATGTAGAAGGCAGAACTAATGCATAGCTAACTTGTATATTAGGCATGACTTACATAAGGCAAGAAGAGGCATCTCTCTGACATTAAAAAGTGCACATTAAAAGATCTGAAGGAGTAGTGGTCAAAAAATTGCAGTCAAGAATGTTATTTTTCTCTCAGAGAATATGACATCTTTAAAATTCAGCAGTTCCCTTGATGTCTGTCAATGTGCCTGTTTGTTTTGAGGAAGAAAAAGATGAAATGTTGCTTTTTGGTAAGGTCAAAACCTTTCTTCTTCAAGCACACCTGGAATGTTTTGATTGTTTCAAGACTCACATTCTTACTTGGTAAAAAAAAAAAGTTTATATCAGTATGCTCTAAAATTGATAGTATATTTACATTTATTTACTTTAATAGACTAGCCCAAAAAAATCTATTTAGGGTTGTCTAAAACATACTTTAATTGATGCTGCTGGGCCTATGATTAAAAAACAAGTCATTAAGAAGTTTTTATTTCTCTTTACTATTAGAACACCATTTTGAGGGGATAGAAATAGTCAGATTAGATTAGATATTGAGCTACCTTTGAAACACTGAACATGGTGTGCAAGATTGACATAACAAAAAGCTAGGTTAGGTCACACACAGATGTGAGAATGCCATCCCAGATACCAATGTTAGTACACAAGCTGGGCTCAGCTGTTCTATTTCAAACACCACCTCAGCTAGGAGGAGTTAATAGGGACATGTTTTATAGTAACTGCTTTATTGCAATCTTCCTTCAGAGCTAGTAACATATGTAAAATGAAAGCTCCATTGTGAAAAGTGAATCTCTGCCTATGACTTTAACCTATGTCTTTGTCAGAACCTTCTACAAGACCAAATGAATCAGCAACCTCCTGTTCTTTGTGGAAAGATTCTAAGAGAGAATTTCTGAAGTCTTTTCCTCTAAAGAGGTTCATTTTATCTAATGAGAACATATGGTTTTGGCAGCACCAATCTCTAAGGAATGCAGTCAACCTTTCTTTTATTTTCCTCCTTTAGATAAGTACTGAGCTCACTACCAGTAAATCACCAAGTAGCATGAAGTATTCCAAATGTAATCATAACTATCCTCACTTGAAGAAGGCTTGGAATGATGTGAATCATAACTGCACTTCATAACAAAGATAATATTGTGAAAATGTTCCTATTCAGAAGCAATGAGTCATGCTGCAATGACCGTCACTTAATCATTCTGACTAAACAGAGATCAACATTTACAACTGAATGTGTTACATTTTGAAATATTTTGGAGAGAAAAATATGGCAAAGTATAAAAACTTGTTATAGCTACCACTGTATATTAATTCATGTTACCTAAAATCTACTAGTTTACTTGCAAAAACTGTGGTCAGTGAGGTGTTTCTTTCAAAAATGTCTTGAAAATATTTTTCAGTATCAGGAATAATCCACCTTTTCACATACTATGTTCCCTTCACAGGAGATTAATGCAATGATGTTTGGTATAGTTGAGAATAATAAAGAGCGTGGATGATCACAAAAGCAGAATTTTGCTTTTTCCCTCAATGTAACTTAGTATTCAAAGGAATATTGAGTTTGCCAATGACACAAAATTGGGAGGAGCTGTCAATGTCAACCCTGGTTATATGCATAGACTGGGGAATGAGAGGCCAAAGAGCAGCATTATGGAAAGGGACCTGGGAGTCCTGGTCTGTGGCAAGTTGAACATGAGCCAGCAGTGCCCTGGCAGCCAGGAGGGCCAGCCCTGTCCTGGGACATTGGGGACAGCATCACTGCCAGGCAAGGGAGGGATTGTCCTGCTCTGCTCTGAGCTGGGGCAGCCTCACCTTGAATATTATGTGAAGTTTTGGTCACAACAATATAAGAAAGATGTTAAATTATTAGAGAGTGCCTAGAGGAGGACAACAAGGATGGTGAAGGGCTTTGAGGTGAAGCTGTATGAGGAGTCACTGAGGACACCTGATTTGTTCAGCAAAAGATTGAGGGGACACCTCACTGCACTTTTCAACATCCTCACAAGGGAAGTGGAAGGGCAGGTACTGATCTCTTCACTCTCATGACCAGTGACAGGACTCAAGGAAATGGCCTGAAATTGTTTCAGGGGAGCTTTAGGTTGGATAAAAGGAAAAGGCTTTTTATCAAGAGGGTGTTCAAGCACTTGCAACTGTGCAAAGTGGTCACAGCACCAAGCCTGTCTGAGTTCAAGAAGCATTTGGATAATGCTTTTTAGGCACATGGTGTGACCCTGGGAGTGTACTGTGCAGGGCCAGGACTTGGACTTCATGATTTTTGCAGGTGCCTTCCAACTCAGCATATTCTATGATTCTATGACTTCTCTATACTTTAACTGTTGATAAAAACCTATTATGGAGTGGCAGCTTGCTATCAAATGGCCCTTTAAAGGACTGGTTTATAATCCCATATCTAAGAACCTTGGATTCCTCTTGATCTCGTATAGATTTAATACCTTCCCCTGACAAACTAATTTTTTTTCTAAAAAAAAAGGTCAAGTTTAAAAGTAAATATCTCAAGCATGTTATTTTTTTTATACTGTCAAACATGGAACACGAGACAGCAATGTGCCCTCCCTGTAATAGCAACTTGTGGTGTCCTGGGTTGTATTAGAAGTGTTAGCAGTGGGTCAAGGGAGAGATATCCTCTTGCTCTACTCAGCACTGGGGATACTGCACTTGGAATTCTGTGCTCATTTGCTGGCTCCCCAACACAAGTAAGACTTGGACACAGTGCAAAGAGTCAAGTGCATCACCACTAGGAAGATTAATAGATGCAAACTGGAGCATCTTTCATGTGAGGAAAGGCTGAGAGACTATGACCCATACAGGCTGGAGAAGAGAAAACTCTTAAGGATTTTCTCAATGTGTGTAAATACCTGAAGGGAAGGTATACAGAAGAATTTGCCAGGCTCTTTTCAGTGGTGGCAAGGGACAGGAGCAGAGTCAATGGCCACAAAGTGAAATACAGGAGTTTCCTTGTGAACATCAGGAAACACTTTTTATTGTGAGGGTGACCAAGTACTGGCACAGGTTGCCCAGAGATGTTGTGGAGTCTCCATCATTGGAGGTATTCAAAAATTATCTGAATATGTTCTTGGGCAAAGGGTTGTTGGTGTCCCTGCTTGAGCAAGGGTACTGGACCAGATGGCCTCCACAGGTCCTTTCAAACCCCCACCATTCTGTCATCTCTTCTTAGTATCTGAATATTGATGATGATCAGAATTGATAGTGTTTCAGTAAAACAAGAAGCATTGAACTCCATTCTAAATTTATACNATATCTGAATATTGATGATGAGTAAAACAAGAAGCGTTGAACTCCATTCTAAATTTATACTAGATCACTGCTAAGCTTCATAAACTTTGGAGAGTACCTTTGTTCTGACTTTTTTTCTGGACTCTGATGTTCCTGTACATCTGACACAACTTCTGCACACAATGCTTTCAAAATTCTGGCTTAGTCCGTGTACTCCCCCTTTGACTGTGGTCATCTTCTGGAATCTTCTCCAGAGCTACTGCTAATTTACTGTCCTCCTCCAAGTTCTTTTACTGATGTCATATCCATCTGGTGGTGCTGTGCTGATACCATCATGTCTCATGATGTCTCATGCTGAACACTATTCTCTTGCTTCTTTGTAGCATCCTGTCTGTATCCATCCTTCGAGGCAGGGAACATCTGTTTTTTATACACTGATTAACCTTGAATGGTGATACAAATAGATGATGGTGATAGCAATATGATGTGAGACTCCAGCCTAGCATATCGATTTCACCTACGTATGAATATCAAGTTTGGAATAAAATCTGGTGCTTCAAAATCAGTTTTTAAACTGTTCAACATTTCTGTTGAACCATTATTTCATCTTTGCTTTTCTAGCTAATCCAGAATTGAAATTTTGAATAATTTCCTGTTCAGATAGTACTATAATTTACACCTACTGGATGGGATTAAAGAATGCTTTCTATAGGGAAGTGAAGCATATAAATATTTTCATAGATTGTGAGAGGAAAGTTTTGTAAACATATGAATAATATGCCAATTGGAGCACAGAAACTCTGTAAGCTTTTTTATTTTTCCTTCAAAAAAAAATAAGAACAATTACTTTGTTTTTACACAAAGATGTCATCAAAACCACTCTACGTAATTGTGCAGGCCTTCTATCCTTGAGCAAAATGCATTGGAATTAAGCCAATAAAGGAATTGAAGTTTAAAACATCAAAAAATTAAGAAGGGTTTTTAAGAGCAAAAGGGGTCATGTGCTTTTGGAGAATCTTAATTCTAGATGTCAAGGATAGAACAGATTTTTAATCATTATTTTTCTCACTGATTTTGTCGGGCCTTTCTTACTCTGGGTGTAACAATTTTAGATCCCTAGTGAAAGCAAATGGAAGAATTCGGATGATGCCAAAGGTGAACTTGGGAAAAAAAACTAAAACAATTGTCAGCTGGATAAATCCTCTTCTTTAGTGTTAATTCAGACAAACAGTAGGTATAATCTTTTCAAAGACAGTTTAAGCATTGCATGGTGCATTCCCTTTCTAGAAAGAGGACTAGATAATTGTCTGTATAGTAGGACTGTAATGGGGCAGTAGGAAACTTGGTTTCTTAACTTCAGTCTTAGTGAGACAATCTATTCAAAATTTACATTTGTACAATCTCCTGCTATAAAGGGAAAAATGAAGAGTGTTAATTATGTGGAAGAGCAAGACAGCTAGCACCACAGCTGGTTGCTATTTTTGTACTGTACAAGAAAACAGGTACTGTTTTTGTCCTCCCATAAAATCCCTTCTGCTTGGGGTCATAGCCAGGCCCTGCAGCCAGTACACTCTCCATCACTGTACCAGCACATCTGGCTGTGCCACCACCTGCTCCCACCCATCCCTAGCTCCTGTTAGAACAGCTCTGTGTTTTCAGCAGGGCAATCTGCCCTGGGACAGGTAGGCTTCCCAGTGCTTGGAATAGCCAAGATGCCCCTCTGAGAACCAGCCACTTTCAATGGGACGTGTTTAGGCAGCTCAGCTGGATGGAATGAGCACACTGGGTCTCTGTGAGAAGTTTATGCAGTCAGTTGTACATCCAGAAGTGGAATGTCTTCCTTGGCTTAGTTGCTGCTAACAGTGGAGGGAGTCTGCCTTGAAAGTAGTTTCTGTGTCAATGGTGTGTGGTGGGTTGATTCCAGCTGGATGCCAGGTGCCCATCAAAGCTGCTCTGTCCCTTTCCTCTTCAGCTGGACAGGGGAGGGAAAATATAATGAAAGGGTCCTGGAAAGGGTCCTGGAAAATATAATGAAAGGGAGAAGAGGACAGGGAGAGATCTTTCACCATTACCATCATAGGCAAAACAGACTCAGCTTGGGGAAATTAGTTTCATCTCTATTACCAACCAAATGAGAGTAGGGTAATGAGAAATAAAAAACGAAATCTTAAACTGTCCACCCCTCCCTTATTCCCAGGTTTAACTTCAGTCCAGATTTTGTCTATCTCCTTCTCCCCAATGGAGCAGGGGAATGAGGAATCAGGGCTGTGGTCAATCCATCACACATTGTCTCTCCTGTTCTTTTCTTTTCATGGGGAGGACTCCTCACACT
>VZTT01000048.1:1607-31225 GCA_013400855.1 Buphagus erythrorhynchus
GTCCCTGCCCATGGCAGGGAGTTTGGAATGAGATGATCTTTAAGGTCCCTTCCAACCAAAATAATTGTGTGAGTTTCATTCTGAAGCTTCTTTGAGTGCCTCTCCCACTCCCAAAAATTATGAGCACATCTCAAAGATTGAATCCATCAGTGGTTCCATGCAGTGCATGGCCTGGGAGAGCTGAAAAGTGAAAGAGAGAGCAGCACCTTGTACCCAGGGACAAGACCTTTCCTCACAGGTTGTTTCTAAGATCATCATTGCTGTGAGGACAGCAGAGCTCATTTGATGTCTGATGTGTGGCAATGCTGGAAGCACACTCACTCCAGAAGGGAAGCATGCCTTAGGAAAAGGCACAGTGGGATACCAAAACCCCAGTGTGCTCGTGGTAGATGCACAAGCCCTTTCCATCAGTGGGTCTGGTTTTGAACTTGCATCCCTTAGATAGAATGGCACATTTCTCTCTGAGATTCCCAGATCAATAGGGCAGATGCAGCCCTAGACACAAAAAGCAGGGCAGGAGGCATTTGAGAAGTAAGAAACTAAAAATATGGCAGCCCTTCTGTGGGTCAAGATAAAGGTAACATGAGCAGACATGAAAGGAGGAGGAGGAAAAAGAGTAAATCTTATAAACCATTTCCTACTGCTGCCTTCCAAAACATGTGAGAGGTTTTAGTCTCACAAGCCTGTTGGAAAGAAGTTCTCAGCTCTGCCTCTGCTTCTACAAATAGCTTTCTAAAAATACCAGAACCCAGAAATTATCACTGGAATTATTTGATATTTATCGTCATTCAAATGCCTATGTAGACAAAATGAAAATACAGATATCAGCCAAACCCTGGGCCTCTTCTTCCCTCTTTCTGTGCTCTGGATGTGTTGAGCAAATGGAAATCCCTGTCCCTGGCTGTGTCCCTTCTATTGATTAGGCTCAGGACGTACCAGACAAGTCCACAGTACACTTGCTCTAAATTTTACTTTTCCCTGATGAGTCCATTTTGACAACTTGGAAACTCACAGAACAGTTTTGCTCCCAGATACATGGCATCATTACAAGCTAGGAAAAATATATCCACCTTCCTGACTGGGTTTTACACATCAAGTGCTATCCACAGAGTCAAAGTTGTGGTAGGGACAAGCCTTGCAGCAGTGGGGCTCTGCTCTTAAATCTCTCACTGAGGTTGTGCCCCTTTGCACAGCCACATAATTCCAAATGACCCTCCAAGTGCTCATTAATGTGAGACCTGATGGACAGCAGAGAGAACAAGGCAATAAATCCAGGCTGGAGCCTCCAGAGCCCAGTGAAGAGGAAAGAGTGAGTCAGAAAATCCTGCTCCTTCCTTGCAACATTCCCTGAGGTCCAGAGTGAGCTCAGAGGTGCCACTTCACATGTGTCCCTTTGCAGAACAGGAATGGGAAAGAAAGCAAAGCTCAGACAGAACTGACTCTTCTTCACTGAGATTTATTGCACACAGGGACTGGTGATGGGCATGAGCCAAGGAGTGCTGAAAACACAGAGGGAGAGAGAGAACTGGGCTGTTCCCAGCCAGGCTGGGCTTTCACAGTGCAAAGGGAAAGCAAATTGCACTCATGCTCATCTTCTAAGCTGGACCTTCCACAGATTCACACCCAGCAGTGCTCCCCACCTGCTTTCCCATTGCTTTGCACTGAGGTGAATGGAAACGTGGTGGATGCACACTGGAGTGCTCCCTGAGAAGCAAAAAACAGCGTGAGAACCATTTTTCTCAGGTTTAACAGAGTGGGGAAATGATTTTCACCCAGCAGTCAGTGAGTTCCCAAGATCATCAGTCACTGCCTGCACTGCAGCCCCCGGGGCAGTGGGACAGGGATTAAGCAGGAGATGGCACAAGGCAGAACAATGAGAGCCACAGCAGCTCTGCTGCACAGCAGATACAGGAGAGGGTTGTTACCTGTTAGCATGAGAACCTGAGGGTTCCTGCAGGTTTTTGCAGGGTGCAAATTGCTGCAAAGAGCTCTCTGCCTCCTTTGCAGCTTGAAGTATTCTGAATTAATGCAAGGGAGAGCAGGGGAGGGTCACTGAAAGGCAAGGGGACGTGGATACGTGTGAAACACGGCATTTCCTCTGGGTTATTTGCATGGTTATTTATTAAATCACCTTTTTGCCCCTGTGGCTGCTCTCCAACAGAACAAACACACCCCATGGGAAAGCTGCCCCCACCCCATGACATGCACAGATTGCAGGGGCATCCAAATGCTCGTGCCATACAAATCCTCCTAAAAAGTGAAAGAGAGAGCAGCACCTTGTATCCAGGGACAAGACCTTTCCTCACAGGTTGTTTCTAGGATCATCATTGCTGTGAGGACAGCAGAGCTCATTTGATGTCTGATGTGTGGCAATGCTGGAAGCACACTCACTCCAGAAGGGAAACCAAAGGCTGTTTTCTTCAAATCCAGCCACTCTGGAAGCACTCAGTCCTTTCATAACCTGCAGTTCCTAACAAACCTGTCCCTCCAAGTTCATGAAAGAAGCCCCACGTGTCCTAGCATGAAAACCCAGCCCTGTTGTGTCCTGGTGGGGTTTGACAGCCAGTGATGCCAGGGCACAGCTTGGTGATCCACAGAAAGCTGGAGCACAGCCAAGAGCACAGACCCAAGGGCAGACAGAGCTGGGAACACAAATTCCCTGGGCATTCACCTGAGCTGGTTGTTCTTACCATGACTTGCAGTAACAAGGGGAGCCACATCCCCTCAAATAGTATTTTACACGAAAAAATGAGGGTCAGACTCCTGAGCTTCACTTGAACTCTGGGTCAGAGTATGGTGGTTTCCACAGGAGGTTCAGGTTTGTGAGGTGTGGCTCACTTCCCTCTCTACAAGAGCAAGGAACACACAAGAAAAAGTATGGTTTAATCTGTCTTGTGTCTTGTGTTTTGCTGACAGCTCCATAGGGGACCTCAGGAGCAGAGTAGCTGAGATATTGCAGGTACAGCTGTGAGTGTAATGGGTTTTTCAGTTCATTTGGAAAACAAAACAAGAGCTGTTCTGTGCTGACCTGAAATATTTTTCCACTCTAATGAGAGAAAAGGAGCAAATACTAACCTTCAATCGACCGAAACATTCTGTTTGACCCAAAATGAAAGCTTTCATTTTGTTTTTACAGTACTCAACCACTTCTTAATTCATGCTAAATTCAAAACAAGAAATATCAATCAAGCAAAATGCTTTGTGTCGAGCTGAATACTTTTTCTTACCTTCCTACCCTCAGCTGGGGAACTCTGCTCTAATGCAAGGCAGGTTTGCAAATTATTTTGTGTTGTTTTTGAATTACATGGAAGAGTGAAGGGGAACCTTTCTGCAGGTTGAGCTCTCCCGCCCTGGTGTGTGGCCAGGCTGGCAGAGCATTAACAGCACTGCAGGAATTTGCTCCTGCCTCCCTGGGCACGGCTGTAATAACAGCACCAGCTCCCTCAAATTAGCAGCTTGGAGCTCCCTCTGCCCCATCCAAATGTCTGTAATAAAGGCAATTCCCAGCTCGGGAAAGGTGTGCCCTGCCTCCCCACTGATGGGTACCTGCTAATCAGCAGCAGCCACCCCCCTCCATCCTAAAAGGTGTCATTAGCGGGTGGGCATCCCCCCGAGAACAGCGGGAGGAATGAAAGTAAACCATCAGGTTATGTCAGGATTTCAGTCACAAAGCAGCTCTAATTGAAACTTCTCTGTCATTTACTCATCAGGAATGTAGAGCTCCTTCTTTGAATGAAGCATTAGACACCGGCCTGACAGCTCCAGGTGGAAGATTATCCGGCAGCTTAATCGCTCCCTGACAGCCCTGGTTACTCCCACATCAGCATCTATTAACCTTCCTTTTATTCAGGCCCTTTAATGCCTTTTTAATCAGTGGCTCTGGGTGCTTTGGATCAAAAGCCAGTCAGATCTCAGGCAGGATGTGAAAGCTGCATCTCCCCATCGCAGCTCTGCTGTTTGAGGGTGCCAGGGCTGCCTGCCAGGTCACTTTTTTTTGGGTGGAAATCTTCAGAAAAGGGGTTGCCTTCTGAAACCGCTAATCTAGTTTATCTCTGGGAAGGAGATAGGTGTTTTGCCAGAAGTTGAGCTCTTGTCAGAAGCTTCGAATTTTGGGGTATACTGTTTAAAGCCCCAAGTCATGGATGTGAAAGAAAAAGCACTGTGAAAAATTCAGCTTTAATTTAATTTATTTTTTGATAAGTCGGTATCGAGCCTTTAGGTTTTCAGAGAGAGCTCAAAGCCAGATGTGAGTGCACCCTCAAGGCTCAGACAAGACAGATAAAAAAACCCCAAAGTTTATCCTCTCTAAATCAAGACTGGATGTCTCTTGAAAATTGGTGCTATAACTCAAACTGAAGTTATGGTCTTGATGCAGAAATTATTAGCTGAAGCTTCCTGAGCTGTATTATGCAGGAAGTTAGACTAGATGATAATAGTCCCTCCTGGCCCTCAAGTCTATGAATCCTTCTCCTGTGTTGTCCCAAATTGTCCTTTCTTGTATGATGTGTTTGGGTCCAGATTCTCAGTGGCATTTGGACAGACAGCATGGGTTTGCATTTTCGGGGGAAATAAAGGAATTTTAGCACCTCCATAACATCTTGCACCAGCTCTTTCTGTGTGCCCCCAGAGCAGACCTGGGGAGACAGAAAGCCTGTGCTGACGAGCAGACCGAGGCACTGTGGGCTCACATTGTCCCAGGCTGGTGACACAGGGTTGTCCCACGGTGTTTGTGTGGCTCAGCCCCTCCTTGGTGACACCAAGGTTTGACATTCCCTGCTCAACACCTCTGGCCCAGGCAGTCCTGCTGAGCTCACCACATTTGCTGAGCAGAAGGGGAGGGGAAGGGCCACCTCAGGCTCTGTGCCTGTGAAAGGCTCTTCCCTTTGTGTGCCACCCTCAGCCCTTCCAACTCCATCTGCTGCTGCTCCCAGCTAACAGCTTCTCCCAGGAATACCCTGAGCTGGATGGCTGCTGGTTCCCCAGAGTATCTGTGCTGCTCCACAAGCTGCTCCTTGCTCCATCCCAGATGCCCAAACACTCAACACTCCTTTCCCAAGCCATCCCAGCAGGTCTTGCTTCAGCCTTGGCCCAGGTTGCCCTTGCTGGCTGCAGTTGGCTTGGCAATACCATGGTGGAGCATCTCTGGAATAAATAACCCTCACGTGAATGGACACTTCTGCTGCTCTAAGGGATGTTCAGGATCAATAAAACACATCCTAAGTTGTTTCACTAGGGAGAAGAAACAACCTTCAGGTGGTGATACTGCATTTCTGCAATGGAAACCTGAAGTTCATCCTCCCACCCGGGGTTCCCATCCCCAAATAATAATCTGAAATAAGACTGGGTCTGTGCCCAGCAGAGCTTTGAGCAAAGTCAGACAAGCCAAAGCAGCATGCTGGATTATAGCTGAGGGTTGGGGGAGTGGGGAGACCTGGGTGAAGGGAAAGAAATGGAAAGGACTGTTGAAGAGAACGTGGGGAAATACGGACTTGACAGAGGAGAGGAAAGGCTGTCTGG
Source organism: Buphagus erythrorhynchus (assembly GCA_013400855.1). Classification (NCBI taxonomy): domain Eukaryota; kingdom Metazoa; phylum Chordata; class Aves; order Passeriformes; family Sturnidae; genus Buphagus; species Buphagus erythrorhynchus. The sequence continues at coordinate 7,125 of VZTT01000048.1, forward strand.
GGAACAGGAGAGGAATGTGCCCAAAACAGTGGCAGCATAGCTGAAGAAATAACACTGACAGAGAAGAGACTGAGGGAATTAGAGAATAAAAGGGCTGTGAAATATAAAATCTGGACATAACAGAGGAGATTTGGGAAGGTCTTTGCTGGAGACCGTGTGGAACTAACCAGGTATAAGAAGCAAAAGTCCAATGGTTGCTTTCAGAATGGTCCCAGTAAAAGACAATAAAATGGAATTGATGATCTGGGAGCAGAGACAGAGGTGTAAAATGTCAAAAGACAGAAAAGGCCAATTCTTATTTAATGAGGACCAGAGGTAACTTTGTGGTTTATGAACTTTTTCATACTGGGAATGAGGTCAAAGGAGGATTAATTGAGTTAATGAGTGAGAAGTCTCAGTTTAGTAAGTGTGTATACATTGATAGACAGACATTCCACCATCAAAACAAAAGGATGAAAACACTCCAGGGAGAAGTTGCTGCCTTTCTAGAGCAGCTCAGTGTGACAAGGAACCATAACCATCCACACAAGCACTGAGAGCTGAGCTGTGTGGTGGGTCAGGGTCAGGGGAGGGAGAACAGGAGAGTGGTTGACCCTCAATCCAACCCACTACAATTTTTTTTTTTTTTTTTTAATTGACAATTCTTTGTTTTCCTGGCTTGTATCTCTCAGACAGGCGTCAAGGCATCGTGCAGCACAGGTTGGAGAGCAGGAATGCTTCTGCACAGGTATCAGCTGTGCTCCTCCTGAAACACAGCTGCCATTTCCCCCTCCATCTCCCATTCCCCAAAGGCAGGTTACAGAAATGTCCTGGTTTGAAAGACAGCTGCTAAGGAAGGCAGGAGCCTCCCTTGGAATGGAAAGTGTAAACCCCTTCTCTCTGAATTATTATAGTTTTGAAATTAAGCCCAATTCTCATGGTATCTCTTCCCCTTGGAGAGAAACTCCCCAGTTGAGAAAAATGCAACCAGATGCCCTCCAGCCCTGAGCTTGGCCACTTTTGTGTTTTCCTTAAGTACTCCAGCCCTTAGTGTTTCCTAGCAAGTTATGGGGAAAAAATTCTCTAAATAAAAAGGAACAAAAGGAAAGAAACCTAACCCTCAACAAGAAAAAAAGGTGTTAAACTATCCCTTCTTTGACACCATCATATCATATCAGCATCAGCTGATTCATGGGAAATTTTAGATTTTACACTGTTAATGTCTCAGCAAGTTCATGCAAGGTACCCTGAGACATTTAATCGTTGGGTTTGTCTTTATTTAATCGAGGTTGTTTAATAGAGTCTGCAAAGCTGTTCAAACCACAGTGGATCAGCACATAATAAACCACAAGGGAACCTGGGGTTTCCATGCCAATTAAGCATCGATAGCCCTGGATTTGGAGGGCTTTCACCTCAGAGTTTGATTTTGGCTCTGCTAGTGAGCAATAGCATTAACACACACACACCCCTGTGCTTCAGGACTAAATCAAACCAGGCCTAAGCCACCACAGGCTGGTCAGGATCCAAGCCTTCCCAAATGTCAGTGGTGCCTCTGTGCCTGAATTTAATTCAAACCTAGTCCTAACAAGAAAAGAGAGGGTATTAGAGCTCCTGGATGTAGGCATGACAGCATCTGGAGAAGGATGGAGACCTTCTTGAGAATGATGAAAGAAGATCAAGCCCATGTATGAAGCACATGCTGATAGCAGAGGACAATTTACTGCCTAAAGTGCTGCTGTCCAAGTTCTACCCCTGCATGTGGCTTGGGAAAGGAGGAATACATTTGCTGGAGATCTGAATGATGGGAGTTTGACAGGCTGGGAACTCCTGCTGAACAGCAAACCTGGGAACAGGGTCAGGACTGTGCCCTGTGAGATGACTTTAGCACAGGAAACTCTATCTGCATAATAACTGTTGTGATTCTAATAATTATTTATAACCCCACTGTGCCTCTCACCTGAGCAGCACAAAAAAAAAAGCTTTAAAAGGTGGTTGCAGCTTATTTAAAACAGCTCCATTGGCTTGTAGCACTCTCCAGATGCATGTTAAAGCAGCAATAAGGGAAGCAAAAGCGTTTTTAAAATCTGCTTTTAGAGCTGTGCATTGGTGACATGTATTTAAATCATCTGCACTCCATCAATCATGGGCTCAAATTTAAATGTCACTGTGAAGCTCCTTCTCTTAGTCCTTCACAGGGTTATTTGTCATCTTCCAATTCATGCAATGAAAGGAAGTGAACAGAAAATTAGACAAATAAATAAAAATCTATGTTTTTAATGCAAAATGCAACGCTGTAAGCTTCTAACTGTAAGTATTTTTAAAATATCTTTCAAGAAGAAGGACAGAAAACAAAGCAAAACTTCTGCTAAAAGAAACAATAGACAAAGCAAAAGTCTTTCTCTTTGCTTAAATGTTGGAAGTAATAATGGAAGGAAATAATCATTATTGTTGATCATCTGGCTGCCAAAGTGGATGTTTACCTTCCTGTTTATTACTCACCTTGTTGTGATAAATTTGAATAAGCACTGGGGGACAGGAATTAAGTGGTAGGGCTTTTTTTCCTAGTCTTTAATTCTAAACTCATGAGAGGAGCTTCATTTCTCAGATCACTGAAATGTCCTTTTTTTTTTTTCCTGTCAATCTGACAAAGTGACTTACATATTCCTATATATATATTATATATTCCAATTCTTTTTTCAAGAATTCCCAGTTTATGCTTCCTTAAATTATAGCATTGGTTTGAATGTGAAAACCTCTGTCTCTCTAATGCTTCTTTTGACCAGTAACCTTATTTTTTTGCTTGGACAAAATATTAAGAGCAGAATTCATAATTAATAAAATATGGTTTCCATAGCTATCAACACTATTAAAGCATTATTTCAGTTTTCCATTGCAATGGAATCTATAGAACAGACACAGATTATATGATAGCAGTGATAAAATAATGATTGTCTGCAGTCACAGGACCAAATGTTTGACCTCTAAGGCACAAAACACTGGTGCAGATGGCAGAATGTAATCTGCCTTTTCACCTTCGGGCAAAAATATTTCCACTCAATTTTAATGTTGGTTGATAGTAAGCAAGAGATTTCTGATAACAGTTTTTTATTATCAAATATTTGTTGTGCCTTATCAGAGCGAAAGTTTTGAATTTTCCCCCAAAAAGTGAAGATTCTGCGGTCTTGGGGTTGAGATGAGGATCACTATTCTTTCATAAAAAGAATCAAGGCTGTTGAGTTAGACTCAAATGTAAAAAAAACCCCCAACATTTAAAAAATATACATCTCAGGTTGTAATACCAGAAGAAGCATGAAAAGGACTTAGAGTGCTCTTTCCAGAAGTCTCATCATTCAATGCCAGACCCAGGCTCTGAGGAAACCTTGAGTAATAGATGTACTCATAAAATCCATAAAGTTCAATAGAATTAGTTATGAGATTTAATCCCATAACCTCTCAAACTGGGATATTTGTTTTTTTTCTCTGGGGTTTAAGTCAGGAGTTATTTGTACCCAAAATAAAATATGCAGTTTCATCACTAGAATAAGTCCCAAAGTCAACACCAGTACTGGAAAAGGGACCTGGAGAATCCCACCCACTGCCCAAATCCTGCCTCTGGCACAAAGGTAGAGGTAGGACCAGGAGAGCTCTGGGGACAAAGGGAAATTATTTCAGACTGAAAGGGAGTAGGTTTAGATTGGATATTGGGAATAAATTCTTCCCTGTGGGATGGTGAGGCTCTGGCAGAGGTTGCCCATCCCTGGCTGCCCCATCCCTGAAGTGTCCAAGGCCAACAGAATAGCAAGCAGAACTGAATAGCAAATGTAAGAAGATGTTTTTCCAGGGTTCCTGAATGAAAAAGCCTCACAAGGAACCTGAATGGGTGTGTAAACACATTGGTTAACTAAAGAACACAGCTTTATGTGCCTGTAATCAGCTGAGGTGCTTAGGAGTTATTTGGTCTTGAAGGAAGAATAGTGTGAACAGCTCCATTCAGCATTCCTAACAGAGCTGGAAGATTAATCTGCTCTGTGAATTTGGCCTCTGGTTCTGTTTTCCAATTATCCTCAGGCAGATGGTGATTTTGTTTTATTTATTCACTATTGGAATTATTTGCTGGATGGCCTCAGTAAACAATTCTCATTTGATACATTGCCAGTGAGCAGTTTCCTTGGAATCTTCAGTGCTTGCTCTACTTCAATAAGATGCAAAGACCACCTGGAATCACTGTGGTCTCTTCTGAGATGAGCAGATGCCTTAGAATCAGGTTTCCAAAGAAAAAAAGAGTGTGATTTTGGTTTCAACATTCCCTTTCCAGGAATATTTCTGTAAACTGAGCTGTTCCCCATGAGCATGTCTAACAGTCATTCCAATGCCCAGAATTAGCCCAGGCACACAAAACAGCACCTGAGCTCCCAGCCCAGCCACACACCTGGTCCCTCAGGTCTCTGCTTTCATTTCCCTGCTCAGAGCTGAAGCTTTTGGCTCTTCCTTCATGTGACAAACTCTCATCAGCACGATGGTCAACGTGGAGGAAATGTTCAGCAGCCTGTGACTGCATACTCAGACTTTTTGAATATTTTACCGTCCATTAAAATAAAAGCTTGTCAGAGAAAAGTGACATTAAAAATAATAAGCTGCTGTATAAAAGCTGCTTCTCCCCTCTGCCTGGGTCCTTCAGGCTGTCCCCAGCCTCCCTGGGGACATCATCTCTCCACATCTCTCCTGCTCTCCCACCTCTTCCTTCTACTGGGAGTGGATTTTAGATGTTGGATTCCTTTGACCCCAAGGTTCCCCACTTTGGAATATCCACACTTGCCACCCAGCACTTAGCAGAGCTAAAAGGAATCCTTGGATGGGGAAGGTTGTCCTTTAGCTGTCAGGAAGATGGATAAAAAGATAACATTGGAGAAGCTGTTCAGCTTCATGCTTGGATTGCACTACATCTGAGCAGCACTGAGATATTATAAATATTCCAAAATAATCCAAATCAATGAAGCATATGGAAATTCCCATCAGATATCACATCTCATAAAACAACTGCATCTGTCTGAGCAGACAACCTAAAATATCCCCATTCCAGTTCTGTTTTGAGGGATTATTTACCTAACCTAGCTGTCTACTGATCACATGGAGTCTTTAAAGAAGTGCCCACTTATTTATGAAAAATAATTTGCTGTTTGAGTTCATTCTATGTAAGTTGCCAATGAATTGTGAGCCTGCTCCACTTTTCCAGATATGGATTTCCACCAGGCAGAAATAAAGTACAAAATTACTTTTCTTATTTTATGGGCTATGAGAAAAATCACTGATCTCAGGACTAAAAAGCTGGCCAGCAAAGCAAATGACCATTCGAAGGAGAATTATAGAAGCATAAGGAATTGCCAATAAATAACACACCAATACTGAAAGCACAGGGTGAGCTATTAAGCACATCAGAAGAAAAACCAACGTTCTTAATGCTAAGATCCTAAACAACCCTGGCAGCAGCTCCCAAGAGGACAAACCCATATATTCCAGTGACTCTGAAAAGGTCATTGGGTTTTCTTAATGGACAGCCTGGGAACCAGCATCTGTACATAAATGCAGAAATATATGAAGCCAGGAGCTGAGGCTCATGACAAGCTTGTTGAGCTTTGAAGTAACTTTGAACTGGCATTTCCCGGTGTAGAACAGGGCAGGAACTGAAATTGTTGAATCAGTGAAAACTCAGGGGGCTCTAACTCAGTGTTGACAGAATCCCAGAATGGCTTGGGTTGATAGAGACCTTTTAAAGCTCATCTTGTTCCACCCCCTGCCGTGGGCAGGGACACCTTCCACTATCCCAGGTTCTCAAAGTCCCATCCAACTTGGCCTTATGTTGCCTAAATGTGGATGTTGAAACTGAGAAAGACAAAGTTCCTTCTCTTGGGAGGCTGGGTTGGGAGCTGTGAAGCCTGGACACCTGTGAAGAGCCACCAGCACATTCTCCTGCCCAGGCTGTGCAATGGCTTTTGGAGAATAACTTCACTGTTAAACACTGTTCTCACAGCATCACACTCTCCTGCCTTTGCCTGATAGAGCAAGCCACAGAGGAATCTGGAGTGTGTATAGGAAGGACTGAAGAGTTGAGGTCTTCTCTCATTTGGATGCTGCAGGTAAGGGTGGAAAGGCAGGAATTCACTCCAGCCAGTCTGAGATGATGAGCTGGGCTAATTTGACTCTCTGTAATTAAAGGAGCAGCAGCCTGAATGCTGTGAAGCAGCATTTCAACCAGGAACCTAATTTAGCTGCTCCAAGTCACACTCTGGGAGCTGCTCCTGCTCCCCATTGATTACAGAGGGAAGTAAAGGAGATCAGGTAGCAAAGGCAATTGATTAAATTACCTGTCTGAAATTGCTGGTACAAATACCCTGCAAAGTGTCCTGGAACATCAGCACAATTTCCAGGGAGGTGTAAAAGCCCTTGAGCTCCATCCAACAAGAATTGCACAATCTTTCCAACTGCTGCTGGTTTTTGGTAGCTGCTACTGGTAAAAGTTCTCTGCATAATATGTTGTTTAAATGCTGTAGAGTGGCATTTAAAATAAAGCAAAATGAAAAGTGACAACACCAAAATCCTGGATACATCTGTTTTTCCTAGAATTCAAATCAGAGCACAGGTATGACAGAGCAGCACAGCAGAGGTGCTGGAAGGGAGAACTTCTCGTGGCAAGTGTAGGTGTTTGCAGTGGAAAATTTGGATTTTAGAAAATAATTTTACAATAATGTTGGAGGATGGCATCCCTTTTATCTTATAAGATAAAAAAAACAGGAAACAAAGATTAAATAAATACCATTAAAAATAAAAATAAGAAGCATAATGATTAAGTTTTCAACTTCTTCCACAGCCTGACAACAGATCTGACAAGTTATCATGAAGCCTGAAAACAAACAAAATAATACTTTTTTTTTTCAATAAAAGAAGTGGGAAAAAAAACAACATTTGAAACGACTGAAAAGTTTTCTTTTCAGTCAGTAGTACTGACTCATGAATAACCTTTGGCTAAGAAATTTTAGGTATAACTTCATGACTATAAAGTTTATCTGTCCTTCAGATAATATAAAATGGAAATATATTTTCTTCCATAAGCAGGTACCATAGAGCAGTTTGTCTCTTCCTTCCACAGCACTTCGGTGTAAATTCTGCTTGGAAACAGGGTCTGTCCTAAGTTCAGCTTGAGGTGTGAGAAAAATCCTGAATTCACAGGTATTTAGGGACACACCCTATTGAAGGGACTGGGACATTCCGAGTTGTGATCAGAAGCCAATTTTATTGAGTGTACAGGGGGTTTTATAGGGTTTTGCTTGTATGGCACTTATATAGGAGTCTAATTTTGGTAACAATTTCCCATTGGTTACACATTCTTCATGACATCACATTACCTGGTAACATTATCTTATCACAAAATTTCACAACATATTTCTTGGTCACTTCTTACCCAGGGAGCATTTATCTTATGTCTGTCTCTCACAGTTTCTGTTTGATTAGGCCTAAAATATCAGGCCCCTTTATCAGTTCCATTGTACTCTCTGTTTTATTCACCACAACACCCTGCCTGTATTAGCAGATATTCTTTACACCCAATATTTTTCCTATTTGGGCTAACTGAGCTCACCTAGCACTGCCCCAGGAAAACTCTCCCATGATGGATTTGCTTTCATGGCTCTCCTCCTCTTCTTGTTTCATCCCCATAGAGCTGTAGCTGGCAGAGGCTCATTTTACAAAATCTCTCTCTGTTCACTTCTGTGCCCACCGTGTGGTCCCTGTTCACTGGAGCACAAACATTTTACTGCCATCTCCCAGTCCTCCAAGTCCTGTTACTGGAAATGAAGTTTCGATGTCTCAGGCATTGGCGCGGCTGCTCCTGCCCATGGAAGATGGAAGCACTAAACTGTTAAATTAACAGCTGCAAACAGCTCACAGAATTGGGATGAAAGCAAATGATCGTGCCTCCAAATCATTCCTCCTGAGCAGAGCAGGCCCCTGGTGCTGAGGGCACAAAGCAATCAGCCTGGCCAGGCTGGAATTCCACACCAAGCCAGATTCCACCTCCACGACCAATCAGTTTAGATGAAACACTTGGAGAGGGAAAAATAATCTTGCAACTGATGGAGAAACCTTAAAAAACACTGTGAAAGGGAGGGTTATTTTAAGCCCCACGTTGCTGCTCAGATGGCAGTGTTTTTTTCTGGACTGTTTCACCCATCCCTACACGATGATATAAAAGTCAGCGCTTCATTGAACTTCCTAATAGCCAGGACATATTTCCTTCGCAACCCCAGCGCTGCCTCTCGCTATGAGCTTTCTCCTAAGCAGCATGACACAACATATTGTAAAGGGAAAATGATAATTAGAAGGAACATTCGAGCAGAGGAAGTTGTCTGGAAAAATGCTTTAGTTAAATGAAGCGGTGAAGATTGTTTTTAACTTAATCTGTTAAACACACTCGCCCGCACGCGCACGCGGATCCGGCCCAGCTCAGGAGCGGCTGCTCACCGAGAGCTGCTGCCCATGGGTGGGGCACAGACCTGGGCCAGGAGGAGGACAGAACTCTTGGTTTGGTTTTACAGAGGTTAAATGAAGATGCAGAGGGATTAAAGGCACATGAAGTACCCAAGTTCAGGAGTGAAGTGCTGCCAGAGCCGTGGCTGTGACCCAGCTCTGTCACACCCTGTGGATGCATTGGCTGCCCCCTCCACCAGCTCAGGGACATTACAAGGTGTGACCCTTATTCCCAAGGTGGAAAATGCCATCTTCATTGCCCTGAAGACCCAGACACTGTTGCAGGCATTATTTCTTTTCCTGTTTTCCTGACACCACCTATAAACAAATATGTTTCCTTTCTTTTCCTTATTCCCAAGGAAAATCTGCATCACCACTGGGAACACAATTCAGTTTGGATGCTTGAATCTTGCTTTCAACACAGAACCATTCTTCACACAGACTGGTGTTTAAACCATTGTTAGTTTCAGACAAATGTGTATTAGGGATGGATGATAAAGACATATCTGATACAAATTACAAATACTGGAGAGATAAACAAATAGAAGAGGTCGTCCTAAGGGAAAGAAAAAAAGCACACCACAAAAAAGAAAAATCTTTTGCCCTGACAGTCAATTTCTGTTAGAGACTTTGAAATATCTTGGGGGTGGGATGGTGGGAGAAAATGGAATTATAAAACATCCCATTTATTTAATTAACCAGACCACTTCAACACCAATATATCCTCCACTAAGAAATGTTTTGCTTTTGCATAGGTGAGGGAACCATGGTTTTATTTTAGACCCAATTGATGTGGGCATGGAGGAGACAAGGATAGAATTCAATTTTTTGAACAATAAGGATCAATTTTGCTTTGGAAAAGTTCACTTTACCAGCAGTGGTGGTCCTATAAAAGCTACAGGGGTGCCAAGCTGTCAGAAGCAGCCCCAAGTGAAAGAAGGTTGGACAGTGCAGACCAAAATTGTTTAATAGAAGTTGTTTTTCCAGGTAAATCATCCTGTAATTATGAAATCACTGGGATGGTTCTCTGTATGGAGATCTAGGGATGAGATAATGAACTGCCAAGCAGGGAATGACCATGGGATAGGGAAGAAAGAGAGTGGTGCTGGAACTATGTGGGAGAGGGATTTTCCTCCTGCTCATAGCCCAGCCTCAGCCTGCAGGTGTGGTGCAGAATGAGATCAATACAGAACACAAGTATTCTCCAGAATTGATTTTTTTTCCTCTTTTCTGTTAATACAGAAAATATTTCTACTAAGACAGTAGGATTTCTTTTCTGGTAACCTTCTACTTTTCTCTTTCTGCCCTTGGTTTCCTTTTGTCTTCAAGCACAGAGAGAAGAATCTGAAAGCAGGGCTGGGTTTCAGCTCTTTGCTGGCAGCTCAGGGCAGTGCAGCTCAGCTCATTTGTGCTCAGGCTCCTTTCCACAGTGCTGCAAAGTCAGGTTGGGACAGGGCAGCCGTGGGTCACTCTTGCAATCATTTTCCTTCACACTGTTTTTCAAAAAGCTTTTAGAGTAACATGACAATTGGCAGCGTGGATAAGGATCAGTGACGGTTTCACCAAGTGACTTACCTCAGGAAACGATCAGAAAAGAAACTTCATAGGAAAATATAAAACCTGCCACCCAAGAAAATAATGAAACAAATCCCTAGTGTAATAGACAATAAATCTAGAGAAAAGCCCTGAAAATCTTAATACATTCAGAAGCTTCTCTCTTAATTAACTATTACAATTTGGGATATTTTAATAGTCCTCTTTCAATCTAGCTAGAAATGATGTACTTCTACCCAGGAGATCAAATGAATCTTGGCACTGCTGGCCAAGCCTCACCCTCTGCATCCTTCCACCCATTGCTCAGATAAATTACCTTGTCCAAGAAGCTGTTAGAGACTGTTCACTGAGTGCAATGTCTGCCCACAAATCTGCTCTTCACATCTGTGTAAATCTCGACTCCTCTCACCCTGCAAAGCAAGCCAATTCCTTGTGGCCAAATGAGAAGACAAGAGGATAATCCAACAGTCTGATGATGGGCCCTGGTTAATTGGCTGGTCTTTCTGGATGGAAATACCAGGGGTGCTCCTGCATTAGGAGGAAGGGAGTCATGGGAGGTAATATTCTCCAGCAGAACCTCTACAGCAGGCTCTCAGCACAAATGATACATTTCTCCTTGCTGGGTTTTATGTTTACAGTAAATTTTGTGCAGGTGGAAAATGCCACCTTCATTGCCCTGAAGACCCAGACACTGTTGCAGGCATTATTTCTTTTCCTGTTTTCCTGACACCACCTATAAACAAATATGTTTCTATTTTTTTTTTTCCTTTTCCCTATCCTTTTAGAAACTCTCCCATCACAATGGAGTCCAGATTCACTCTTTATGCAGGTAAAAGATGTTTATACATGACAGGGAGAAATTCTGCAAGTACTCAGTGAGGAATCCCAGTGCCTTTAATCAGGTTGCAGGTTGGTTGACTTTGGCATTGATATGGGCTCCCTTGTTTGTCTTTCCAGTTTAAGCATCTGTTCTTAAGGAGAATGGACAATTTTTGGACTTTAACACTCAGCCTGTGAATAATCTGTCCCTGAAAAGCCTTCCTACAAATCTTGAAGCAAGTGGAAATTGTTATTTTGCAATGTCTGATGTGAAACAACAATTTTTTTTCTCTTATCTTGCTTGTACCTACAAACCAGAACAATGGTTTGCATCCAAGTGAATCCTCTGATATCACAAATATTCAAAGCTGGTTCTTTGGGGTTTTTTCACTTCTGGACTGGTAAATGAGCTCATGGCATCATGAGGATTTGATGTAGCAGGAAAACCTCCATGAAAATGGCAAAAATGCCAGCAGCAGAAAGTTCAGGCTCTGGCACCCGACTGTGCTTCTGCCTTTGCAAGTCCCTGCAGCACATGCAAGAACTTTGCAGCAGCCAGGTTTTATGATTTGTCTTTTTGCTCATGAACTTTACTCACTGTTGTCAGTATCATTTTCAGAGCTCAGAAGACACAATATTTTAGCTTTTTTCTAGAAGAATCTGTTGCAGGAGGTGCTGTAACAGCACCCACTGCCCATATGACCCATCCCTCATTTTTAAGGACTCTACATCAGCCAGGCTGAGTAAAACACAGTTCTGAAAGTGCATCTGGCACTGTGGATACCAGACATTATCTGAAGGCTGAAAAAGTCCATTTTCTGCATCAATGGCAAAAAAAATAGGGCAGAGAACAGCAGCTGACTTTAATAGGAGCAGGACAGGCTGCAGCTTAAAAGGAATCTTCTCCAGATGACCAGTCTGAGCTGGTGATTTATTATTTCTGCTGCCACCCCAGTGCTGTAGTAGATGCTGTGTTTGGGTGAAAGTCTATATGGGCTGTCAGAATTGTTGCTTGTGTGCTTTCTCTTCTGTAATAGGACTAAACACTCTGACACCTCCTACCCAGGAATATTTACTGCTACAGCCACAAAGAAGCATCAAATTAAATTTCCCATCCAAGGCAGGCTTCCTCCAGCCCTATTAGCACATTACAGATTTCCTCAATGACAGTTAAGGAACTTGAGACCATCAGCATTTATTGTTAGCTTTGATTTCTGGGTAAAAAGTAATAAATAAAATCCAAATTCAATAACTGCTCTCCTTGCAAAACATGTGTCACCTATGAAGATCCATCACATATAGGCAGGTGCTACAGCACTCTCATTTGTACTTTGTCTGCAGGTGGCAAACTAAACCCAGGAAATAAATGTATTGTAAAAAGTGTACAGAAAAGTTAATTGTTTGAGAAAAAATTAGAAGCTAAACAAACATTTTCACATCAGAGGATCTTTGACTTTACTACCAACATCTCCACTGTACAGAAAAACTTCAAAAGGACTTCCACCCATGCCATGAAGATTTTTTTCCAGTTGATGTAAAATACTTTCCTCCTCTTCCAGATCCCTTTCCCCTACTTTAACCTCCGTGGTGGCAGTGTAAGCACCTGTATCATTGTCCTTCTTTCCATCAGGGAGTCCTGGATGCTCCTTCTCCTTCCAACTCCTTGAAAGTCAGGAATGGCAGACACAAACCCAGTGTATGTAATAGCAAGATGTGCTCTCCTGGAGACATTGCCCATCCTCAAAGGATAGGGACTAATCTCTTCCAGTATTTCTTTTTCATTAGGGAAATAATTGTCTGTACCAGACAATTTGTAGCAGAATAATAAAACAAAGAGTAAGTAGGGATGTGAATAAAGAGAAGGAGTCAATATTGCTTTTGTTAAGTCAGATTGTGGCCAGAAATCTCCTGGAGTTCTTTGAGGGTGTTTATGAGCTTGCAAATGAAAAGGATTGGTCAGCATAGCAGAGTTGTATATCCACAAGATTTCCATTAAATTTCTTCACTAGGGGTCTTAATTCTTTAAGAGTCCTCCATGGGATAAAATAACTTCTCAATTTGTGCACTAACAACTGGTTATAATATAAGGAACAAAAGGTAAGGATGGTTTTTACTTGTTTCCAACAAGGTTGTAAAAGGTTGTCTGCTTAAACTGTTTTTATTCAGTAGTTCTACATAACCTCGACATGGGGGTGAATATGGCAAATTGCTGAGGATAGAAATGTACTTGTTACAACCAGAGTTGGAATTTATTTCAAAGAAGTGTATAAAGCTCGAGGACATATAAAAATAGTAAGAAATATATAAGAAAATATAAATAAATAAATAAATAAGAAATATATTGGGAGGGAATTTTTGACTGGATAAATTATAGGAGTCTGGACTGTGTTGAATAGGCAGTGATGATTCAACTGTGGTGGATGAAGAAGGGTAAAAGATGAGATAAACCTATGAAATTATTGGCTGTGGGGAGGAGATGTACATGGAGAGATTATTTGGTTTCTTTCAATATAAAAACAGGGATGTATATAATGAAAAGAGTCAAAACCAGGGTTAAAGTAAATAAAAAAATATATATTTTTAGCACGAAATAAAGAATTGCTTTGAGGAGCTCATTGTCCCAGGATATTTCAGTGGCTGAAACTGTGAACAGATTGGAAAAAGATTCATTGAGATAAGCTGCTGTTGTTGCACAAAGCTATTACACCTATTACACATTATAAAGCCCAAAAAACCCCTGAACTCCAGAAGCTGGGAAATCATCAATTTAAAATTACCTTTCTTCTTGTCGATTCCATCCTAGACAACCTGCTATCACTCCCATCAGGATCAAGACAGGGAGTTGTTGGTGGATCCAGCATAGTACAGCAGTTCTTCCATTTTTATGGGAGAAATTCCATAGCATGGCCCCCACCTGAGCCTGCCTGGCACATGAAGAGCCTGGAGGGGAGCTGGGCCACAGCTGGACCTAGATAGGGGTAGGAGGCTACAATTATTCTGGATTTTATACTCATTTATACCTCTGATTGCTTGCATTATGTCTTCAATATACCTTGCTACAATTATTCTGGATTTTATACTCATTTATACCTCTGATTGCTTGCATTATGTCTTCAATATACCTCGCTTTATATCAGAATGGCATTTTCTCTTTGCAATGATGTGATATAACACCATATAGAAAATGGTCTAGTTTAATAAAGCATAGCCTATCCTTATATAAAAACAAGTTTTCCTTGTCATAATGGTGTCATTGGAGAAAGCTAACTGGTTGTGGAAAGGACAAGATTATGGTGGAGTCAAACTCAGTGTGGGAAACCAGGGATGTTTATCAACAGAGACACTTGGGGACTAAAAATGTGATGAAAAAGAGTTGATGAACTGTGACCATGAGCCTCAAACCTGCCCTCTCTTCTTTTCCTCATACTTTAAACGGATTAGGGGGTTTTTGGAAGGAGCTTGGCTGTGAAGGACATGCAGAAAACATCCTGCTCTTGCCCCTGTTCAAAGACCAGTGGAGTCAAAGGGGCCCTTCCCTGCAGCCCTTTGTGTTCAGGCTTCAGCTTCCAGAGCAGATTATCCATGGCAGATAACTGGCAGGGAAGCAGTGCTGGGCTGCCTTCCCCAGCCATTAATTGCAGATCCAAATCAGCAGCCCAGACAGCAAAGAAAAGAAGAGTTTGCCACTCCCCCAGCCTGGTTAACTCAATCTGTGTGCTGCCCTCCTGCCCATGGCCCCTCAGAGCTGCTAAACTGATCCACCTCCATCCCTTTCTTCTTTCTCTGTGGCTTTGGTGTTTGCTGGAAGCACTCCCCTGGGAGGTGACACTTGCACAGTATCAATGAACAGGGACCCCACCTTTTTGTGTGCTGCCTCCCAGCTCCATCCCATAGGGGCTGCTGTTTCAGAATTGTTTGGGAGTGTGTGGGTTGCCTTGTCACATTGGTTGGGTAATGAAAGGGTACAGAAAAAACCTGAGATCTGCTACTGGAGACGTGTAATTATTGCTGATCTGAAGGGAGCTTGTAAGTTGGGGTTTCTTTATTATTATTTGTGCTATGACAATGGTATCTGGATGTTTACCTCTCAGCCTTTTCCCGTATTTAACAAGCTGAAAAGATGGATGTATCAGCAGGGTTTCTAAGGGGAAAAGAGAGTGGTAGAGTGTTTAGTGCCCCGTGCTGCTGTGTGGGTGTTTCTGAAAGCACAGGATACAGGTGAGTGCAGCTTATCTGAGGGACAGGTTGGGTTTGTTCCTGTCTTGTATTTTTTACCACATAACAAACACTTCATGATCCAAGGCTATGTGGTGAAATGATGCCCTTATAGCAGCAAAATTCAAATAAATAACACTGCTATTAACACTGCTAATGCAGGAACATGCACCTTCACATTTCAGATGTATCCCCACTTCCATTTAGCTTTAGCAAAAGACGAGGTCAGATGATTCCCCAGCCAGCCAGGAACCCTCCAGGTACCAGAGGCCATGTGCTTTCCATGAAGAATGGAAGTCTCCTCTCCCAAGTGAATTGGTGAAAGACTACTTTAGACATGATAAACTGACTGAGTTGTTTTCTGTATGTTTTCAGTGTGAAAGAAAAGAAGGGGGGTGTGGAGCTAAAATGGTCTTAAGTTTTATTCTGAGGTTTTCTTTCTTATAGTTTCTAGTAATAAAGTTTCTCTCTATACTATTTAAAGTTGAGCTTGTTTTGCCTTCCTCCTAATCCTATCTCACAGCAGGAAAATTTCAAATTGGTGAACCAAAACCACTACACATCCTTATGGTGGGTTGGAGTGAGAGCCAACCTCTCAGCCAGGAGTTATTAGAAACAAGATATCAGCATTGGTCTACACATGTACATTAAAATTTACAGCAATTGTCTCAATACAGAGATTGCTACTCTGTGAATCTGCTTGGAGGGGAGAGCACTAAGGGAAGCTTTAACCTTCAACCCTGTATCCCCATCACACATCACAAGCCTAGCAACACCCATCCCCTGAGATTTCAGCAGTGTGGAACCCAAGGATGAACCTGTGACTCCTCTTTTGTGGATCTCCTGTATCTCGAGACAGTTAATACCAGTTGGTTAATACCAAATGTATTAAACACACAAAATCACCTCAGCAGAATCCCAGCACTGCAGTCTGGTTTCAGCTGCTCTTCAGTGGTACTCCCTGCTTTGTGGGGCCATGGGTCTGTGCATTTGCAGTACCTAAAGTGAGGTGATATTTTAGATGCCTCATTTCAAATGTATAGGACTAAAGGACACAACCCAAAACTTCATTACAGTTTCAATACAAATTTGTTCCCATTCCTTCCTCTCCCCATAAAAGACACCGTTGTGTTGTGACTTAAGTCTGATAAAATATTGAAGTTTAGATACGTTTACTCACTTTTTCTTATTTGTTTTTGGAAAAAAGAAAATCCAACAGGAGATCTTGCCCCTTTTTTTCCATTCCTTTTAGGAAAAGTTTGGAAATACTCAGCACCAGAAAATTTCCACGATAGAAGAAATATCACTGTCTGAAAATGCACAGAAACACCACATATTTTTGCACTCAGACATCCCTTTAATTAAAATGCCCTATTGTGGGACTAAAATAGTGGACATGTAAATTGTTGCTGGTTTTGAGCTGGATTCCACTTGCACACTTGTTTATCTGCAATGCATGGAGAAAGAGCAAGTTGAAAGGCAAGGAATGGTGTATATAAACTGGAGATGGCTTGTGAGGGCACAGTGAGTATTTAATTTGCAGGAAAATGCACCAGAACCAAGATCTGAGCACTCAGTTTGGTCCCTGAAAAGCAGAGGCTGCTGCAGCCATTGTCTGGTTGGGAGCAGAGGGGAAAGGAGGCCTCAGAGCTGAGAGAAAAGCAGATTGCATGACTAAACTCTGGTGAAAATGAGCTGTGATCCGTCAGAGAGAGAGTCTGGCACTTGCCTCACCTTCATCCGTGCTGTTTCCTCTCCTGCTGCTTGAAGATAGCCAAGAGCTTCCTTTTTAATCAAGGACCATTGGAAAGCACCAGCGGGCTCCCACTCACAACGCATTGATTGGCTTCCAACCGCAGTGACAATTGCATCCTGTAATCAAAGCAGCAATCATTAACAGCACGATTATTCCCCCTCCACACACACACACTCACACTCACACACACTCCTGGAGCAGGAGGCATGGCCCTGAAATGCAGAACACAAACCACACTCAGCGTTCTCAGCCTGGGCCTCGTTCCAGGGCATCCTTTGCCAGAGGCTCCAGGGGGGCAGGTGGTGGTGGCAGAGTCTGCCCATCAACGCTGGAAATCAAAGGGCAAATCCAAAGGAACCAAGAGGGAATCCAGGGTGATGCAATTGTCATTTTCCCTCAATGGTCCCCACTGTCAGATCTCAGGGTTAAGATGACCCCAGAGACCTGGAAAAGTCTTTCTTCCCAGCCCGAGCCTTGAAGAAGGAGTCAGGAGACGTAGTTTGTGCTTCTCAAGGTTGTTTATTTTCTTCTTATCTCTAACATTCTCTTTCTGTCCCACGCTCCTCTCAGCAGGATGGGACACGAGGTTCTGTGCCCCTGTGGGCTGGTACTGACATTATATACTACAAATTACGTGTGCTATGTTTACAGTATTGTGCCAATACCTATCACCTATGTTGGACAGTGAGTCCCTACTCTAACCCAATAGAAAAGTGACACTGTCACAGTAAAACATGGAGGACATGAAGAAGAAGAAGAAGAAGAAGAAGAAGAAGAAGAAGAAGAAGAAGAAGAAGAAGAAGAAGAAGAAGAAGAAGAAGAAGACACGCCCAAATCCTTCCATCTTGTCCCTTAAACCCCAATCCTAAAATCCCCTAAATTCTACTTTTCTCACCCTGTGACACACCCATTGCTATTCTACTTGAACCCCTGTGGCCTGTAATTCTTCTCTCAGAGTTGGTAACTTTTCCCTCTGGCTGTCCTGGACTCCCACACCCCCTCCCCATCCCATCCCTGCTCCTCGAGCCTCCCTCCTCAGACTCTTTTGGCACTGGGCTGGAATTGCCTTCCCCCAGGCTCCCTTCCCCATCGCTTGCAGAGCACTGTGGCCACGGGAGAAGGTGGAATTTTGGGGGTGTCTGACTTTCTGAATGCTTGGAACACACCTGGGACAGTTTACTCTGGAGACACCAAACCCTGCTGCCAGATTCCCTTTCCTTTTTATGTCCTCACCTGCTTTCATCTCCCTTGCAGATGTTTCATTTCTGCACAGGCTGTTCCCTCTCCACACCCAGGATATGGACAGGGTCTCTTCTCTTCTCTTCTCTTCTCTTCTCTTCTCTTCCCAGAACTTCCCTTCCCAGAACTTCCCTTCCTTTCCTTCCCCTCTCCCTCTTCTCTTCCTCTTCTCCTGTTCTGCCTCCTTTGGACATCCACCTCCACCAGTGGCTCAGAACATTCTTTAGCATATCTGCCTTTTCCTTTCTTTTTTTTTGAGTATTAAATAAATCTCCACAGAAAACTTATGCAAATGAAAAATGAATTCTTTTCAACCTTTACACTTCCAAATCACAAGAATAATATAGATGTTAAAGAATCAATGCCATCTTCAACCCCAATTTCTTGTAAGAGTTGGGTGCATAATGAAACTTGCAGTTTGCTTTAAAGGCAGGAGAAAAAAAAATAAAAGTTATGTAAAATCTCTATGTATTTTACTTTGAGTTGTGTTTGATGAAATAAAAATGAAAACTTTTTTCACCAGCCAATATCTGGTATTCCTTTAGAAATTTGGCTTCACTTTACTCCCTGATGATTCAAAAAATATTTTCAATGAAGGTTAGTTTTTAAAGGTGGGTATTTTAGAACTGAGATGTTGCAAAGTGGTGTTCTGAAATACCAGAAAAAGAAAAGTAATTTCAGTCTCAAAATCCACACTTGTATTTTTTCCCACCAAATTTATGCACTGAGTTGAAGCTTATAATCTGAAGCTTGTGTATAATTTTCATCCCTCTAATTTTCTGTTTGGGGTCTTTTCACATGTACTCCTTGTAAACAGCCATCCATTCCTCATGGTTATATTTTTTTTTCCCTTAACTATCCTTGTAGGAGTCAAAGTCTAAAGGAGTCCAGCTTAGAAGAACTGACACATTTCTCTGTAATTATAGACCAGAGGTGTTTATGGAGCAGTGAAGATCCAACCAGCTGCAGCATCTCACCAGCACTAAACTAACTTCACACATACCTTTGTAGAAAACCAGGATAAAAGGCTGCTTTATTTTCCATTTCTGGGATATTATGAAACATGGTTCATACTTAGAATGAGATGGAGATAGAGAGTTTACAAAATATTATCCAGAAGCAAATTTCTGGACAATAGGAACATGAATTCTCTTTATTGCAAATCGTCTTCTGGAAATGCTGTGTGGTGTCATCTGCTGATTCTTTCTTTCCCTTCTCACCTGGTTTCCAGGTTTTTAGGGGTGAAGAAGACTCTTCCATAAAATAACCAGCATGAGACAGAAAAAACAAGCACACAAGCCTGTCACATTGGGAAAAGTATTTCCCTGTCAGCCTGCATCAGACTGACTTATTAGCAAATCATTAGCAACAAGCAAATCTCCAGAGTTTGGAATTTCTTTCCATTCATTCCAGATAAATATTTAAATGTGTTTGTCTTTATTACATTTCTCTGGGCTTATTCGAATGCATTTGGCCTGGAAATCAGACTGAGGATTTTGGAGTCTGGAACAGTTTGACAGAGCCCACAGACTATATGCAGAATAAATTAGTGGTGCTTGGCTGGGCTGAGTGGCTTGACAAGGGGTGGTGTTTGAAAAATCCCTCTAGATTTAGGATCTACTGGGGAAGAAATTAGAAAAGCAGAATCATAGAATCACAGAATAGAACAGACATTGAATCTCATCTCATTCCACCCCTGCCCTGAGCAGGGACACCTTCCACTGTCCCAGGCTGCTCCAAGCCCTGTCCAGCCTGGCCTTGGGCACTTCCAGGGATCCAGGGGCAGCCACAGCTGCTCTGGGCACCCTGTGCCAGGGCCTGCCCCCCCCACAGGGAAGAATTTCTTGCCAATATCTCATCCAGCCCTGGCCTATCTCAATTTTAAACCATTCCCCCTTGTCCTGTCACTCCATGAACTTGTCCAAAGTCCCTCTGCATCTTTCTTACAAAAGGACAGTGTTTGCCATGGGACCTGCAGCCCTCCAGGTCCTCCTCTGAGCTGCCCTTCTTACAGGTGATGTTTGCTCCTGCTTCAAGTGGGACCAAGGGCAGGAAAATCTAACCCCATTTTTCAAGCCCATTAAATAGTTCAGGCCAGTTTTGAGAGTCTCTTTTGTTACAGCTTGTTCAGCTGCCTCCAGAGCCCTGCAGCAGAAAGGAGGACCTGAAGTTGAAGCAGAAAAAAAGTCTTTCCCTGGTTGATTCTATTAATAAGTGGATTTATTCCCAGGCACACACGTTTCTACTTTTCACAGCTGGTTCTGACCTATATCAGGGACTTCAGCCAAGAATGGCTATCAACCAGGACACATCCCAACTCTCAAAGAGCAAGCAGCTCCCTAAGGCACAGTTTTCCAGCAGCTGGATTGTTGGAAAGAAGGCCAAGATCTCCACAAAAGCAAACACTGCCTTACAGAAGCTTTGCCTTGAGGGGAAACTTGCACTGCTACAAGCCACTTCAGCCACTGGGTTCAAGGCAATTCCCAGTGAAGGAAAAAAAAATAAATAAAAATTGCTGGCTCTTCTACTACACAAACAGACGCAAGAGCACAAACGTGCAGCACCGCCTTTTCTAGAAGTGCATTATTATTAACTGGAAACAGCAGCCAGATCCATCATGTTCAGCATGCCCCACATCACTGCTTCACTAAACACCACAGATTATTTCCCTGTAATTGCCTTCCTGAGCTGTCTAGCAGCCTCGATTCATTTCCATTAAAGCTTGGGAGGATGAGATCATTTAATATTTTCACATCCTCCCTTTTACTTTTCCCTGCATTGTTGGTTTATTTTTTGGTTTTGTTTGTTTGTTTGTTTTGGTTTTGTTTTCTTTTTTTGGTAGGTTTAACAACTACATGCTCATTGTCACCCTCAGTCACTGAAGTTAAAGTTTAGCACTTGGTATTGCAGGTGAGCAGCTGAAACAACACTGAAGTAACGACAGTAATTTTCACCATATGTGTTTTCTCCTGAACTTTAGAGGGAAATAAATTTATGCCCTGCACAATTTGACTGACAAAAGCTTTGCTTCTGTCACATCCCTTCACCTTGCACAGGACAACTTGGTGGAGCAGACATGAACAGTGAAAAGAAAGAAAAAAGTCCTGTAGCCTGGTATCATCCAAGGGCTGACACCAAACTGGTAAATCATCTGCTGACTTTTTGCCTTTTGTAGCTGCAGAGTGTTAATTAAAACTATTCTGGATGTAGATTAAGTTTCTGCACTCGGAAGTTATCATCAATGCCTCACCTGCCTTGAATAAGAGCTGCACATCCTGTGATAAATGCAGTGAAGGTTTTGCCTGGTTTCACTGGGTGTCTGCAGCTTCCTCTGAAGGATTTGTCCCTCCCCAAGCCTGTGTCACCTCCTGTGCTGCCACTGAGCACAGAGTGGGGTCGTCCTGCCGTGTGACACAGCCTCCACCTGCTCACAGACACAGAAACACCCGGGTGGCTTGGGATGATTGGATTTGATGCCAGGACCATCACCTCGTAGAAAAATAGATATTAGGTGAGCAATCCTTCCATCAGACATGTACAAATCCTTGAGGTTCTGCCAGTCTGGGAGAACTGCTAATGTCTCTATTAGAGTTTCAGTGCTGGCTTTGTCTCACTGATGCTCTGCTTCTGAGAACAGGATCCAAGATGCCATGTCACCATTTCTGTGCCTTTTCCTCATTTTCTGCACATGAGTTTTTCAGTTCTGATTTTTTTTTTCCTTTCTGATAACTGGTAATCTCATAAAGGAGCTATCAGATATTTCAAATCTCTCCTGTTCTGGTAATTACTACACTTTGATGCAGCAATCTTTTGATGTTGCTGCAGCCTCATTTTGTCATTAGTTCCCCATATCACTGCTGTCAGAATCTGACCTGATCTGACCCCATGCTCCCCCAAAATGCTGATTGACAGTCAGGAGACCAGAAAGCTTTGGACAGGGCTTTTCATCCTCATTCCCTGCTCAGCTGGGTAAGTGCCAGGTAAAACTTGGAGCCACAGAGCCTGTGCTCATCTGAGCTCTGCCACACCATGTGCCTGATCAGATCCAGAAGTAAAAGCTCATTTTAAAGGCCTGCTGAGGCAGCTTGGAGATCTCTGCATAATTCAGAGGATCCCAGTTAGTGTGGAAATGTGTATTCCACGTTGACAGCTCCATGGGGACATGAAAAGCAAAAATTCACACACTGTTGGTAGATGAAACGGCACAGAACAGGAAATATGATTAGCAAGAAGGACAATTCATAAAGCAGAGCAGCCCCATGTTATCTTTCCATTCTTGATCTCCTAAAGGAGCTCTAGGACCTTTTTTGCAGCATTTTTTTTTTTTTTTTTTTGCAGCATTTCTGGGTTTTGCAGCATTTACTGCAGCATTACTGAGCTCCTCCTCAGCTCTGCTGGGCCACAGAGGTTGTGAGCATCACCCTGGGCCCTGCTCTTCCTCTGCCTGCACTAACAGAGGCTCAGCCCCAGCGAGGGAAAAGCAGGTAAAAAATGGGAAATAGGGCAGTTCCTGGGCTCTAGGAAGGATTATGCCCAATTTACCTCAAAAAATAATTAAATCAAAATAAAAGGCCTAACACAGACTTATGCAACACTTGGCCAGCTCCTAATTTTGATTTCAGGGGCATGTAATGATTCACATCAGCTGGATGTCTATCTCTATATACATATATTAAGATCTGACACGATTACCAGCTTGTCAGTGCTAAATTAGTCTGGGCATGAGGAGGAATTGAGATATAACAGAACTAAAACATTGAACTAAGCTGCCTCAGATTGCCTCTCTGAACCCCCAGAATGGGAAGCCACCCTCCAGGCACAGAGCTGCACGTTATTTGGGGAGCAGCTGAGTGAAGCACCCCTGAGATCCCCTTGGGGTCAGATCACCAACAAAGGGGTGAGGGATTTATCTAATCTGTGTCTTTACCAAGGGAACAGTGGCTGCTTTCTGAGAGAGAGAGAGATACCACTCTCTGAACTCAAGCAAGGGAGAGAAGGGACATCATTTCCCATGCACAGGCATGAAGGAGACAGACAGAGAAGCATGCACAGGCACATTAATGTTTATCAACACACCCACTAATGAGAGAAAAGCAAGGCCTGCCTCAGATGGGGTTAAACACACTCAGGAGATGCAGGAGACTAAAAATCTGGAAAGGGTTGCCTGTGTCACAGCCCCATGCACACAAGGGAAAGTTTAAATGTGACCAACATGTCACTGAGACAGCGGTGCCACTCAAGTCAACCAGCAGCCACAAAACAGCTCTGAGAGCCACAAATGAGCTGCTTCTCCCTGGGGAACCTGGGACTGAAGTTACTTTAAATGTTTGGCTGCAGATAGCACCTGCCAGAGGTGGGAATGTGCAGCTTCACTGTGTTCCCAGCCTAGGTCAGACCCCAGAGTCACCCATGCCTGAGGCTGAAAAGGGGAGCAGAAGAAGGGGAAGGTGCTCCCTGCTTTCCTGGGGCCTCTCAGCCACACAGTCTCACACTTCCCCAGGGCACTGGGTGTTGCCACCCTGTTTGACCCCCCAAACCATCCCTTCCACCCTCTCCCACAGCTCAGGAGATTCTGGGACATGCTCCTAGAGCCAAGTTCTCTGCAGCCCTCTGCCTTGGTGCCTCACCAAGGTTCCTGATGGACTGAGAGTCCCAAACTCAGTGTCAGTCTGACTCATTTAATGACTGACAAGAAGGATGCTTTTCCACTGCACAAACCCTTTTATTTATCTTTCTAAAGCAATCAATAAGGCCCTAATTACAATGTTCCCTTCCTTGCCCTTGTTCAGATCTGTGTAAGCCTGGTGACGTCACTGAGTGGAACAGATAAAAGTTTTACTGGTCCTTCAAGGCTATTATGCCAAATGAGGAATTGCTACATATTCACCCACAAACAGCTGTTAATGTTTGGTTTTTTACGTAAAATGCTCTGGAAATAAAGATGCATTAGGCTTAGCAACTCTTAATGCTCAGTTTTGCCTTGCAGTGGCTGCAGTGTGGAGGGCAATGCTTCTCTCCA
>VZTT01000049.1:2490-13984 GCA_013400855.1 Buphagus erythrorhynchus
ATACTGTTTCTGTTGTTTTTTTCCCCAATTTAAAACTTTTGCCAAATTTGCATATGCCTAATGTTATTAACACAGAACTACAAAACAGTCAGTACAGTTTCACAGTTATATAAAGGTACAGAATAGGCCTTAAAAGGCTCTTAGAAGTTGTTCAGCTCACATCCCTGCCTCAAGATACTTAGAATGCAAAAACCAGTTTTTTACCATGAGATAGGTAAGTGAGAAACCTTATTAGAAACTATTAAGTTGTTGCCATATTGTATTCTGGCAATAGTTACCTGCATTATAATGGAGAGGAGAATTATTACATAAAACAGAGAATGAACCTCAAGTGAGGTAAATCAACATGCAGGCTGATCTCCAGCAAGGTCAGCACTGGGAACTGATTCATAATTTATAATTCAAAGTATGTAGGTCTTGGTAATCATCTAGATGGAATGCACTATTTTAATATAAATCCCCCTGAATCTATTATCTCTTATTTGGCAGGTACTGAATTAAGTGCAAACTGAAAAGTGTGTTTGACAAAAGAAAGGAAGATGAATGTTTGTGAGTAGAGGAAAGCAGATTGTTGGAAAGGCTAGGGTGAAGGAGAAATGGGATTTATTAAAATTAATCACGGTGAATATTGGTCAAAACCAGCTCCACTATTCATAGAATCATAGAGTTACTGGGTGGGAAGGGACCTGTAAAGGCCATTAAGTCCAATCCATGTGCAATGAGCAGGGACATCTTCAGCTAGGTCAGGTTGCTCAGAGATCCATCTAATTGACCTTGAATGTTTCCAGGAATGTGGCATTCACCACTTCTCTGGACAACTTGTTCCAGTGTTTTACGTTAGTCACAATGAATTTCTTCCTTTTATCTAGTCTGACTCACCTGGAACACCATTCCCCTTTGTCCTTGGCAGCAGGCCCTACTAATGAGCCTGTNAAAAAGGCTCTTAGAAGTTGTTCAGCTCACATCTCTGCCTCAAGATACTTAGAATGCAAAAACCAGTTTTTTACCATGAGATAGGTAAGTGAGAAACCTTATTAGAAACTATTAAGTTGTTGCCATATTGTATTCTGGCAATAGTTACCTGCATTATAATGGAGAGGAGAATTATTACATAAAACAGAGAATGAACCTCAAGTGAGGTAAATCAACATGCAGGCTGATCTCCAGCAAGGTCAGCACTGGGAACTGATTCATAATTTATAATTCAAAGTATGTAGGTCTTGGTAATCATCTAGATGGANCTATTCATAGAATCATAGAGTTACTGGGTGGGAAGGGACCTGTAAAGGCCATTAAGTCCAATCCATGTGCAATGAGCAGGGACATCTTCAGCTAGGTCAGGTTGCTCAGAGATCCATCTAATTGACCTTGAATGTTTCCAGGAATGTGGCATTCACCACTTCTCTGGACAACTTGTTCCAGTGTTTTACGTTAGTCACAATGAATTTCTTCCTTTTATCTAGTCTGACTCACCTTGAACACCATTCCCCTTTGTCCTTGGCAGCAGGCCCTACTAATGAGCCTGTCCTTTAAGCCACAAGGGCCACAATAAAGTCTCGCTGGAGCCTCCTCTTCTCCAGGCTGAACAGCCCCAACTCCCTCAGCCTTTCCTTTCAGAAGAGGTGTTCCATTCCTCAGTTCATTTTTGTGGTCCTCCTCTGGACTCACTCCAGCCACTCTGTGTCTTTTCCATACTGAGAGCTCCAGAGCTGGATGCAATATTCCACAAGCAGCAGGACACAGACCTGGAATCTCAAGCTGCAGTCAGCACAGACTTCTCGATGCAGGGAAAAGCACTCTCTGCAGTGGCAGCACCTGAGCAAATGCAGCACAGAAGCCATAGCTTTCAAGCAGCCTTTCGGCTGCTTCAGCTTGCATGGGAACAGATGGATCAGAAAATCTCAATTTGCTGCCACCTTTGGTTCCTTTAGTGTCTGTACACAAAACAGTTGAATATAAACTGCTGTGTGATATTCATCTAAGGAAACTTTTGATTCTTCTGTCAAGATTAACACTCGCATGAGGATGCTTTTGTCCTGTGCTTTGTAGATGTTTGCCATATGGATCTAGAAGCAGCGTTCAGGTACCTAGACTAGAATGCCTGGTTATTTCAAAGAAATTCCATTCTGTGATCCAAAGGCTGTTGTACAGCTGTGGGGTTAATCACTTAAGTGTCCTTAACTGAATAAATGTTGTTTGTTTGACTTTTAAATTAGAAATATGAAACACCATAGGACCTGGCAGACCAGCAAAAGGTTCTGCAAAATAGTTGTATATTACTAATTATAATAATTCAAAGTCCTTCTGTAAGAGCTATAATTAAATGTCCTTACAGCTGAGTACATTCCCTTTTTCATTTTTTTTACTGGACATTTTTTTAATAGGCTTAGTTTCAATACTGCCTGGGCCAATCCACTAGCCTGACTGATGCCTACACTTCAGTGACAGTCACTGCATGTCAAAAGTGTTTCTCAACTGATATGAGAACAAAACATTTTTCAGGGTCTGCACTATACTTTCTTTGCAGTAAGAATTGCAAAGCTGGGCTCTGAACAATGTCTTTTAGAAAGCTTCCATTCTATTCTGATCCCACTTCACTGCTAATGTTCTGGATTTGGTGAAGTGACAGTTTCATGTGTTTCATTGCTATAGTAACACTAACAAAGAAGCCTTCCTAGCTTAAAGGAATTTAAAGAAACTGAAGGAGATGGTTATGGGAAAGATGAAATTGTAAGTAGATATTAGTAACTTAATTTCTCCTTGAAATAGTAAAATAATATTTTAGAATTTTTCTGAATTCTAAAACATATTTTATTCTTGTTTTGTAGTGCTCTGATGGTCTACGTTAGAAGTGAAATAGCCATTGTCCTGGGCCCTTTCATAGCATAGGAATCTTTGCTTTGAAATCCTAAAATCACAAATAAGAAAAGTGAAAGTTAATATCTACTTCTTACAAATGGGGAACTGAGGCACAAACAGATTTAGACTGAGCATTAATCTCCTGGGTCTGTTTATCCACAAGTCTCTAATTTTACTCAATAGCAGTGTGAGAAAAAGATCATAGATTTTATGCAAACAGATGTAAAGGAAAAGCTCCTTTTCAATTTTTAATATTTCTTGTGAAATTTTAAGAGTGCATAGCTCTTGAAGAGTGCTGTCACTGCTACCAATAACTTGCCTTCTTGGTAATTGCTGGTGAAGACAACAATTCATTAAATAGTACTCAGAGAAGCACAAGGTAGGAGTACAGCTCTCTCCCACCAGTTCTTTGAGGGCTCTTATGTGTAATTTGTCTAGACTTGCTCAATTAGATGTTGTCTAACATCCCCCTCAGTTTCAAATAGACTTCAAAATACCTTATCCCTTATGCAATACAAACACAACTCTTCATCTTTGCTCAAGTACAGACAACTTTTGCCTTTTCTTTTCCTTATTAGTAGTATTACGTTTTCCAGCTGTTAGAAACCAGCAGTTTTGTGGACTTTCAATAAATTTAATTCTCCAAAGAACAATTCCTTCAAGTTGTCTTAGATACATAGGATGATGTGAATCTCTTCTACCACTCCACTGAGTATAAAGGCAACTTACGTGGTTATTTAGTTTGGGGAGTTTTCTGAAGGCTGGAGTTAATAACTCACACCTAGTCACTCTATCTGCTGAGATCAGTGGTTCTAATGTTTGAAGAATTACTTGTGTCTTTTTCTAATGAACAAGATCTGATTTCTTCTTTTTCTACCCAAATTGCATGTACTGCAGGATGAAGAATTAAAGACCATTGTTACAATCTTTCTAAAGACAGAAAAAAACAAAGAAGAGCTTTCATAACAATCAAGGATGTGTACTCCTTCCACTGAAACTTTTGGGGGGTTCTAACATTTTCTTTGTGTCTTGCTTTGTGGTTTTGGTTTGCTTTTGGTTTTTAATAGAAAGTGGCTTGTATCCTCAGCTTGATAGGTGTTTTAAAAGTTGGAAACGAGAATTCCTAAAGAACTGTGAAACCTGGATTGTAAAATAAAGAACGTTCAAGATTTATAATTTTACACAACGTTGCTGCTGATAAACCAATTTTATAGTATTTTTTAGCTTGACACATCCTCATAAGACACAATATTGCTTACAGTAGACACACAACAACTTAGCAAGAAGAAAAGAAAATAACTTTAGTGGTACAATGTTGAGATGAAGATATAACAAGCCAACAGAACAGAAAGTATGAGAAAAGCCTTCTTATTCAACTTTAGATGTTGATTTTTTCAAATAAGAGAGGAACTTGGAAATTAATCTGAAAATAAATGGGATCATAATAATAAGTTTATCTTATTCAGCTTTCATGTCTCACTATAATGTGCAGTGCCTTCAGCAGATAAGTAGGGTAGTATTTATCCTAAATGCAATTCAGGTTTATCATGAGAACAGATTGCTTTGCCTTATATCCTTTCCAGCCAGCTTCATGGTGGTGAAGATAAATCAGCTCATAATATCAGTGCCAAAGGATTTTCCTTCCCTCCGTTTTATTGACAAATATTTTTTTTACAGGACAGACCAACGTGTGAAATCAATCCACACACATGACAATCCCTCATGTAATGACAGAAGGATGAGCAACAGCCATTAATCTCTCCTTGTCACAGCCAAGGACTATGCAAAACGATTTTAGAAAGGAGAAAGAAATGCCAGCAGGTCTGGCGAATGAAGGAGGTCAAATCTACCTCAAATGAATAAAACAGACAAAAGGCTGGATGTTATCTTACCTGTGTGTGTTGTGTTGAAATTGTTGCAGTTAATTAGATTACTTCAATCCAGAATCCATAGCAATGCATTTATATGACACCAACTGAGTCAGAATGTCCTATCTCAGTCAAATACACTCCCTGCAGTGAAGTCAATTCCAATTTATAAGGGCAGTGCAAAATGTGTTACAGAAGTTTTCTTCTTGAGTATTTATTTTCTTCATAACAATCTCACTCCTTGTTCAATATTTACTTCATATTTATGTAGTTTACTAATGAACACATCAGGGATGACTGTCCAACTCATAGAAAATAGCTTTGTAAGGAATACTTAAAATCTAGGGAATGAGAAAAATTATTTTTTCTGGCTTTGCCTTTCTCAATGTTATCAACCCATGCTGCATCCCTAAGAAAACAACATTCCCTTTGAGGGGTAAGTTTTTTACATTATATTGAGGATTGGGCTGATAGGCAATAGGTGAAGGTTAAAACTTGCATTATGGTCACCCAAACAGCCCCTGTGGAAATGCCTGTCACAGGAGAAGCTGAGACAGTTTCTGCAGCTTCTCACACATGCTCTCCTGCATTCATATACACATGAATGGTAGGAAGCTGTTCTGTATTGGCAAGAACAGAGCATACTCCAAAGAGTATGCTCTTAGGACATAGTCGAGGTGTTGCATACAGCAAGGCTTTTCAGTTTTGGGGTGAAACAAAATAGGAATAATTTCCCCCACCAGTAGATTAGTAATAGTAGACATTGATAGAAAAATTGCAATTGAAACCATGTTAGAAGATGACCTTACTGCAAAATCTGACAGGAGACCTGAGATTGCTTTTTGCCACTGCCCTCAAGATCAGAAGAGGAAAACAGGAGAACGTATGGATGAGACATTGAAGAGGCAACGAGGGTAAAAGGAGAATGAAATGAGCAGAAACAGCAATCAACAGTCACATCCAGGGTATAAGTGATGGACTCAAAAGCAGGAGGAAGATTGGGAAAGTCAGGGCTGGAATAAGTTCCTCTGAGATCTGTTCAGGATAAGGCCATTATATATTTTTAGCTTCTTCATTTAAGTTGATGCTGTGAACTTCAAAAATTTCTTTGTAGAAGTCTGCTTGGATCTGAATAAGCTAAATCTAAACCAAACAATGACAATGAGGTTAATGAAGTTATCATCAAGTTACCATTAACAAGCAGAGAGTAATACTGTGCTGCAGTGTTTGGATACGTCACATCCGTAAGAGACGAGCTGAAACTTCATTATTTACTGAAACTTTCAAAATTCCTGGTCTTTACCAGCAGAGTTTTAAAGTTATTCATTCGTGCTTTGTAAACATTTTATCATTTCCAGGTGCAAGAATTTACTTTCTAGCACATTTAAGAGTAGACAAAAGGCATACATATCTTTTTATCTGTAAGTATCCCAAGGAGTTATAGCTTAAATTAAAGAATCCAAATATTGATTAAAACATTAAATGCAAAAATAAATGTGGCAGATCTATGCAGAGATGTCAAGTGCCTTCAAACCACAGCTCTCAGTAACACTGTCAAGTAAATCTCTTTCACAGTTTAGAGCTTAAGAGCTCTTTATAAACTTGAAAAGACTTCTCCTTTACTACAGTGAAGTGCTTTAGATGGCCTCTGTACTTTGTGAATTTTTAAAGTAATGTACAGAATGTCTCTTATGGTTTGTATTGCCTTAACAAATGGAGGGAATTGGATATTAAAGAAGAAGCAAGTAAGGTAACTGCCCCATTCAGAGTTTCTGTGGAAATTATGATTTATTCCTTTGTTTCTCACCATTCATCATCAACACTCACCCTTGAAGGGTCCAGTCCTTCAGAGGTTTAAATCAGCAAATCTCCACAGGCTTCAGTGCAGTTATGCTAATTTACAGCATGATCTGTTCCCTCACTTTTTATTTCTCCGAGTGTATGAAGCACCTAGGAATGCTGGCAACACGTTGCCGTGACTCATTATTCATCATTTATCTACACTGAACTGTCTTTTTCATCTATTAGTCTTTAAATATTGTAAGCCTTTCCTTATCTACCCACGCTTTTCCTGCTATTTACCTTTCCTCTCACATCAGCAACTACCTCTGTCATCTTGTTATCCATATTCTAATTTTCCAGACCAAATCTCTACACTGGTATTACAAGTGTTCCAGATGCTTAACACAAAAAAAATCAAATTAATTTTCTTATTAGCAAAAAAATTGGATTTTTATAAGCCTAATTTTTCTGCCCTATTAAAATGCTGCTGCTCCAGCATCCAAGTTCTTTCTATTAAACAAAGGTTATGTCACTCCTAGGAAATGCCACTACAGTGAGAAATGTAACCTCACTAGTCTAGTGTACCACTTTTGCTAGTGACCAGTACCTTTTAGTTCAAAGAAAAAGATTATGTCTGCAAGGTAGAAAGGTCCATGTCCAGAAGGAGAATCTTCAAATATTTTCTGACTGGGTAGTGCTTTTTGTCTTTTTGTGCTCCATTAACTGGAGATAAAGCAGCAGTGTTTGTGCAGAACGAGCAATCCATTTCCACACGTTCTGTCAGCCTCAAGGCACCAGCCAAGGAATAGAGTCCAGCCTAAACCCCCCTGGCAGGCAGAGCAGAATGAAGCTCCCAGAGCAGGTGATGCAGAGGCAGGGCTGGAGGCACATGCTCAGGTAAACGAGCCCCAACAGCTGGGAAATTCTGTGGGGAGCAAACAGGCCAGCCTGCAGCTCAGAGAGAAGAGCAGCTCCTGAGAGCAAGGCCAGCACAACAGGGACAGCAGACAGAGCCCAGGCTTCTGCCTCCTGCTCAAAGCACCAGGCTGTGAGAACTGCTCCTGCTCTTCATCTGTAATACACTGTCTGGATTAATCTGCCTTTAGTCTGCCACATAAAGCCATCCTACCTAAAGGATCTGCAACATTTCTTTTTGGTGAAATGTAGTGATACCTGTTTTTCACTCCCCAGAGTGTGGATCCACTGAGAGGAATCCAGTGGTACCTGAACAGGGGTAACATCTGTTATGTCCCTTCATGGCCAGCACATCCCAGCAGTCCTCTTGCACTGTACACCACTATAATGGCTACTTTTCCTGATCCAGCATATTCCTCTTCACATTCCTCAAACTCAGTGGGTCAAAATAAGTGTGTATGTCCAGGGACATCAGGATAAGATGCTTTCCAGAGCTTATTTCCAGTGATTTTTGCAGCTGGAAAATATTTTCTGGTTTATGTCCTAGCCAGTGGAGCTTCCTTATCTTCCAGATTACAGACTCTTTTTGTTCCAAAAGTCACATTTGCTGGAGTAGAAATTATTGTCTCCCTGAAATGACAAAAAGCCAAATTTCATGACTCTGGTATTTCAGTTCCTGTGAAAGAATTAACTTGTACAAGGCTGAGAAGAACAACAGTAATTGGCATTTCTTCCAGAGAAATGCAAAATATGCTTTCCTCTATGATTTTATAAGACATATACANCAGGCTGCTCCACAGCTATCATTATTACAAATAATCCTGTTAAGCTTTAGGGCAGCTGGATACACATGCTTTCCCTCTGCATTTTACTTTCCACTGTATATGAAATGCTTCTTTTCCCCTTGTGGGAATGCCAGTGTAGCATGCACTATCTTAGAGTACAAAGCTTGGAAGAACAACAGTAATTGGCATTTCTTCCAGAGAAATGCAAAATATGCTTTCCTCTATGATTTTATAAGACATATACAGAAAATAAGGGAAAATAGAGCTTCCTCTCTGCCATTAAGACAGAGTAGACTCTCCAGTTAATGTGGGCTTCATGTCAAATCAAAGTCAGAGAAAAGAAGAAGACTGAGCTTTCTTTGTCCCTGTGGTACACTTGTTGAGTGTGTTTTAAGATTATCTAGGCTAACCCAAAAGCAAATTACCACATGCAGTAAGGACAATTGAGGAGCAATAGTTTAGTGGTGTTAGGAAGAAGGCACATGGCCATTCACCAGTGTGCTCTCAGTGCCTCCCTTCAGGGAATCTGGCTGTCAAGTAACAAACAACACTTTTATACATCAATACTTTGCCAATATTGTGACAATGTCTTCACACAGTGAAGAATTAGGACTGCCCAGTAAGAAGGGCACTTACCAGTTCACACTCTTCTGTAAACAGTCATCCTTTGGTCCTAGTTAAAACTATCACAACTGAGGAGATTTTTAATTTAGCTTACTACCAACTAATCTGAATAATTATCAATTTGAGTATCAAGGTGGTGTTCAATAGCAACAATTAAAGGCTTTGGGAAGAACTTTTCCTGGCTCAGCATGTTTGTTTTTCCATGGAGAAACTCTTTAAGCAAGAAGATTAGACCATCGTTCACCCTAAACAGCTAAATCTAAAGGAAATAACCTGGCTTTTTTTTTTTTTCTTTTTAATGGAGCCCAGCCCAAGATATAAGAGCATGGCCAGAAAACACCTTCCACACCAAAAGGATGTGCATGAGTAGCATGGGTAGCACAGAGACACACTTGGATGCGTGGATGGCCAGCCAAGTGTTTCTGTGAGATAGGTCTTGGGATGTGTATCCAGTCTTTTGCAGTTTTCCATGGAAGGAAAGTTATTATCTAAGCAAGACTTTTCAGTATAGCAATTTTATCTTTGAATGACTAAATTCTACCTCAGTTCCACTTGGAAAGTCATGATCCTAAGGGCTGGTACATAAACCATGATATTATATTGCAGTTTGAAACTACAATGAGCTTTGCAAACAGATTTGCCACTTTTCAGAATAATAAGGCTACAGTTTTAGCATATGTAAAAAATAGCATAATGTAACATTATCTTAAGAGTTCCCTTTTCTGTAATGAAACTGAGCTAAACTCATCAGCACCTATTCATTGGTAAAGAAAAATAAACAAAGACAATACAGTTTTAGCCCATTTAGTCTCAATTTCTCCTCTGTCTGCCACTTATGCAACACTAAAGGATTGATCCGATGCCTATTAAAACCAATGAAAAATCTGAAACTGATTTTGAATACAGCAAAAGTGGGTCCAAAATTTCCCAGAGGTTTCTTCTGCCCAGGTGAACAAGTGCACTCTGCATGAAGTGCTGCCAGCACACGAGGCACTGCTCAAACACTAACCATGCAGCTTGTTAATGAGTGCTCTCCTCTGAGTGACAGAGCCAGTCATCCTCTCTGCAAGGCAGCCAGTCTGAAATGACAGCATGAGCAGAGGGCTGCTGCATCCTGGGAAGCCATTGTGTTCTCTTTGCTGTAACATTTCTTAATTATTTGCATAAGCAAAATGCTCCCTCTGGCTGTCCACTGACAGAGGAATGTGTATCTGTCCTTCACTACTCCAATCAAAGCACTTACATGTGCATTCAGCTATCAGAAACTTCCAGGAGGGATTATTCACATGCTAAACCCCAGATATATAGATTAGATGTGGATGGTGGCTAAGACTGACACATGAGGAATACTAGAATGCATTTGTAATAATAGTAATGTTTTATTTTACAGTACACAGGTATATAAAAAGTAAAGCATTGGAAAATACTGAGGTTGATCCCCTTCTTTTTATGCTGGAATTTTGTCATAGTGGGAGCAATTAATGGCACTAAGCTTTCTTTTCCTCTGAAGTTAAATACTATTTTATTCTTTGTTCCTATAATTATGTGGGATCTTTCCACTAGGCAAAGCAATCTAAACTCATGTTTGGAGTCTGTCTAGAGTAGGATAACCAAGAAAATATGTACATTTAACTTCAGTACTTGAAACCTTACAGGACACCATGGAAGAGCTGACATGACGAGTACTGACTGGAAAGGCAGAGCACCAGAGCCTTCCACAGAAACTGCAGGAAAACTTAGAACTTATGACTGAGAAAAGAGGCATGGAAAAATAATAATGTGGAATGCCCTTGAGAAATTTCTTATGGTACTTCTGAAACAAAGCAACACTGATGTTTCTGTTGCCAGGGAATGACATGCTAGCCCTGGTGTCTAGAAGCACATCCACAGGAGTAGTCACCCTCCACAAACCCAAATGCCAGTAACAGAACCTGTTAAAATCCCTTCTGGTGAGCAGCATCTTTCTCCACAACAGAGGAACTTGTAAAGTGCTGTATAACCTGCTTTTAGCTATTCCAAGCAGTTTCCAGTACAGTATTTCATGTGAAGAGTACAATGTACCATAATAGGAAGGACAGCTGTAGTAGTCATCCTGTAGCAGCTCAAAGGCAAAGTTTAGAAGGCAGGTCTGGATTCTTGCTCAGCAGTGGAAGCAAGTTCCATTTTTTGCCTTGTTAGTCAGTCTATGAACAATCACTGCAGCTAGTAGAACACAAGCTGGAGGAAAGTATACCTGTGCAATAATGATTGAGAGGACAAGAAGTGTAGTAAGATAAATTCTGCACAGAATCAATACTGGCAGAGAAGGAAAGAGAAGAATTTGAGAACCACCTGCTGCATATCTTACACAGAAACAAGTGCCCTGAAAGTAAGGGTGAATCAATATCAGCGTGCATCCTTATGAGTGAGCAAGGGTTCATATTTTTGTTGTCAGGGAAATTCCTTGGATGGGTAAACCTGTGGAATTGGAAACATTACTGAGAAAAATGTGAGTTGTGAAAGACATGATAGAATCATAAATTAAACAAGAGATTCTAGAAATAAATGTGCCCTCAAAGCTGCCACTATGACTAATTCAGCATTATAAGTACACAATGCAAAGGCTGTCTTTATTAGAACCTGGCATCATAAACCAGCAGGGATTTTAGTTGTAATAAAAAA